>JAOTRH010444896.1:0-66698 GCA_034768845.1 Heliamphora exappendiculata
ATCTCCTGTTCGGTGGATCCACTATGAGGAATGGGAGGGCAGGGGTCATGCAACACAAACCTATAGTCGTCAGAAGTTAAAACAATATCGAGGTTCCGTTTTCATGTGATAAAGTTTGGTTTTGTTATTTTATGTTCCTTGAGAATTGCCTCAACTGGATTGAATGATCCCATTATTAAATCCTGAGAAAAAAAAGAGAAAGCTTTTTAATTCTTTTATCAAATTAGGGTCCCTCAACCTTTTAATTTAAAAAAATTATTGGCAGCCCGGATCTTTCGTGATTAAGCAGGCCACGTAGTGTGGATGTCTACTAATCAACACCCGTTCGGACAGACATGCCTGCCTATTAATTTACTATCGGAACTAAATATCATAATAAAAAAACTACCAGCCCAGAGTCACATTAATTGATAGGCCACGTAGTGTGGACGTCTAACAATTAACGAACAAAGAACTACTAAATTTTTTACTCCTTGATATAGGACATTCCATGTAAATTAAATAGCCAATAAATTTTTGTCCCCACAAATAAAAACAGTGACTATTTAGGGAGAATATTTTTATTTACGGGTTAAGTGTATAACATTACCCTTAATTTGAAAATACCGTGTCAAAACCCTGGACCCGGTGTGAGCGAACCCTACTTCGAACTATTTTCAAATTTACTTCTTTCGAAGATTCGTACCGGAGATACCATGATTATAACCCTTCCTTAGGGAAACCGAAAGTCGAAACTGGCGCGCGAGCTATAACCACATCTCCTACGAACATGTAATGGAGACCGTAGAATTTATCTGAGACTAAACCCTTCTTCCACTTAGTATTTTAAAAAATGAGGGTTTTTCCTTTTTATTTATTTTAAACGATTAAACATATTTTAATTTTTTATTAAAATAAATCTGATTTTAATCAATTAAAATATTTCTTATTTAACCTTAATAAAATAAACAAAAAAATTTTTTATTTAATTTTGCGAAACAAATTAATTACCCGGGCTTTAATTAAGAAACCTTAATTAATTTTTAACACAAAAATTAAATAAATAATTATCTATTTATTTTCCCGTTTTAAAAAATTACTAGGATTATTTATTTTATAAAATCGTTTTTCCTAATATACTTTCGTTCATAAAAAACATGCATAAAAGGAAAAAAATAATAAAAATAAAATTCATCCACGCAATTAAACAAAACAAATAAATAATTAATTAAATAACAAAAAAATAAATATAAATTAAGTCGTTATGATTCGGATCTTTCATTTAATCTTTTAATCCGACGGTCTCGGATTAAAGATTAAACGGTTAGGGTTTTGAAACCCTAAACGAGCCGTCAAAGACTCGACCTTCTTCCTTAGCCCCTGGACCACCGTCACAGCTTCGGACGACCGTTGGATCATCGGAAAAAGTCTGAAAAAGAAGCCCAAACAGCCCCTTTCAATGCAGAAAATTCTGCTGCGTACTAGCTTTGCGCGACCAACTTCCAGAGGCTGTTTGATGCGTCTCCCGGATCCAAAAGTGTCCCAAAAAATTACTGGAGCTTTCTAACATCCTGACCAAGATCCCCGCAAAAAATCGCATCAAAATTCAAAGCAAAAGTTCCCTGAAAAAATCCTCAAAAATTGTGTCACTATATAGGCGGGATTCTGCAGCACCTTCTTTGAAAATTGTTTCCGACCCCTTCCCGTCGTCACCTTGCCACCATTGAACTACCGTTGGAAAGCTAACGGAATGAACTTAATTCTAGTGAAAAAATTTCTTCGAAAAAAATACCCGGAAGCCTCGAAAACTACTGCCGAACGCAGCGACAGTGCGCTGTCTGCACAGGTTGCCGCCACTCCTTGCTTTTCTTTCCCGTTTTCAATCTCTGTTTTGTGATTCGATTTACAAGATGAATCCAGAAAAATAAATCGAATAAAATATAAATTGCATCGCATAACCTATGCTACCACTCGCGAGACTTACATTTAACATAATCTCGATTTAAAAACCGTCGAGATACACGGTCAAAAAATGATATAAATAAACCATACATTCAATCGATTAATGAACCGGATCATAACGATGTATGCTGCAAAACAAAGGTTAGGAGACATGTTTTTCATGAAAAATGCAGCCTTGCTCTAATACCATTTTTAGAGCCGCGCAGCAAAAAAAGTTCGTTAATCGATGTCGTGACCGTAAAAAACTACGTTGCGCGATTTTCATGAAAAACAATAAAATCATATGATATTTTATGATTAAATATACCTTCAAGAAACTTGAACAAGTTTCTTTGATGCCGAACAACGATCCCAGATGACCCAACGATCTTCCCACATATATCCCGACGCACACGACGATCCCGGCAAGTGGGCACCGATCCCGATCGAAGTCTTTTTCTTCTCTTTGGTTTCTCCTCACACTTCTTTCTAAAGAGAAAAAATGAATTGCCAAAAGGAGAGAGAGGGGAGCGGCAGCTAGGGTAGGATTAGGGTATGGTTTTAGCCTCTTTGATATATATTTATTCCCGTACTCACACATAAGATATGTATGGTATATATCTTCCCTTTCTAAAAATTAGCAAGATATATATATATATATATATATCAAAACCAAATCCCCACCCCTTTAGTTAGGGCCGGCCACCTAGGGAGTAATCCCTAAGTGTGCCAAATTCCAAAACTGCCCTCCAACAATTTAATTTAATTCTTGAATATCCCTGACAGCAAAATCGACATTCTAATTAAATTAAATAATAACCGAAACTAATAAGAAAAGTATCCGTGCGTATAATGGGCTACGTGAGGGATCATGAGGAAGTATAGAACTCGGGCTAACCGTACGAGAAAATCAGATATCCCTAATTCTGTCCCCGAGTTAGATCTTTTCTTTTACGAACCAGAACTTATTCCACTAAAGGTCCTGACTGAACTCCCAGTCCTAACTCAAATTATGTCTTGAGTTTCCAATTATCAAATGCACTGAATTCTCCCCACGTTTAAGATATGGATTCTCGATAAATAAATTAGGTTACTAACAACCCGAATTAATTATCCGCTTCTCATCGCAACCGCACCGCTTAACCTTTTGAAATGCTGGATCCGGAGATCCACTGTACAGATTTAGGATAGTTAAACCTATAAGCAAAGCACACGAGGAGGAACTCCTCAACCTAAATCGGACGTGATTTCCGTTAGTTGATTATCAATCATCGGACAAACAATGTCAGTACCTAACTCATCGGTATTGTTGATCTCATGGAGGAAATCTCAACCATTAATGACTCAAAAAACTGTACATAATCTGAACACAATTAATCAATCACTTCGGGATTAAGAGTTCGTGCAATACATGTTAATACGGGATGTGGATCAAATTCATATAGTCAGTATAGAATCGATCATCCCGTTGATCCCGCTTAATACACTCCAAGTGTACTTGCACATCGAACTCGAACATCAAAACCCCAAAATCTAAATTCGATCCGTTCGACCTAGCCGAGACCAGCTACTATAACGATGTACTACAATCGTACCAATGGAATGTCCGGGCCCATTGCAATTGTGAGCCTACCTGTATAATCTGTCAGAACCTTTGACTCGATCTTCTGTGCAGCACGCACCGAGTCAAATACTTGACAAAATATACGGACTATGCATTCATACATCACAAATGTAAATATGAAATCATAAATGCAAAATCATCTCAAATGTTTCTCATTAATATGTCAGCGATCCAGAATAAAATACATAAAAAGTATGACTTTTCAGTATACATTCCCAACAGTTCTAACTTTTGCTGCAGATCTAGCTGATGGAGAAGGTAAATCTCGTACAAAAATAACCTATTGATAGACACAGCGCCGCATCTTTCCTTTACCGCCCTTACTAACGGATATGTAGCACCGAGACAGCCTAGCGACAGTACCTCTCATCCCTGACTGGCCCAGATATTACTTGGCAGTGCCCCTAGTGGCGGATCCCTGCCATGACTCTGACCACCATGGATCACCCTGGTGTTTTGCTGATTGGTCTACATCAGACTACTTTTTATTATCCCTGTCGGATCATGCGGTAATTCGGTCGCAGTTAGATCATCTTTCCCAGTATCGGAGGTCGTTTATTTTCATCTGCACTGCGGGCCCCATTTCTAGCACTGTATCAGGAGGCCTTGCCATCTCGCTCATTGATGGAGATGCAGGAGTTGTAGTGTCCCGAGCTCTCTGCTGAGTACAAGATATGGCTGATGCAGATTAGGGAGAAGAAAGATAGAGAAGAGGGAAATAAGGTAACAAAGAGGCGAAAGACTTGAGGCCTTCCGTTTTGTTTTAGAAATTTCATAGCTTTCCTTTTATTCGTAGAGTTTGGGACTTGCATGCCCTCCCTTTTATTTTCAAAATTTTGTAACTCCAATTAAGGTAATGAACACTTCAGCTTTACGTTTAAGATGGTTCAAATTTATCTAAAGTTTTATTTTTCGGTTCAATTAAATGCCCTTATTACCAAAATTCAGACATAAATTTGCACTGGTCTTATTCCGATTCAAAGATGGTTAAAAACAAAAAATGTGGCCAAACTTCTTAAAAGAAGCTATCTACGTATCCCAAAAAAATAGAATCAAGCCATAACGTAGTTCGGGTTCGGTTTACACTCGGATATTGACACTTTCCTTTTGTGTTGCTCTAACTTTTACCAATGTCGCCCTTTCAAATTTTCGGCCTTGCCGGCTGCTCTAACTTTTGCCTGAGTTGCCTTTTTGGTTTTCAACTCAGCGTTTATTTTATCTTTATTTTTTACCTCAAGAATAGTACTTTTTGAGTTGATCGAGGTTTACTAGAGTGGAGAACACAATTCCATCCAAATTCATAATAATGACTGCACCACCGGTCATGTTGGTTTGATTAGAAACTGTCCGAACCAGTTTGGCTTAAACTTGCCCCTCGGGTCAAAGATGGGTGCTCTGATTTCCTTGAGAACCAGATCTCCTTCTCTGAGATTCCAGGCCTTGACCTTCTTATTGAACTCTCGAGCTATCCTTCGTTGGTATCCTTGTACATGAAACAGAGCCTGTAGCCTTCTTTCATCAAATAAGAGCAACTCTTTCATTCGATTCCTCTGCCATTCTGCTTCTGGAATACTGGCCTCAGTCACTACTCTTAGTGAAGGGATTTCCACCTCAATAGGAAGCACAGCTTCCATCCCGTACACTAAAGAGTATGGCATAGTTCCCGTTGAAGTTCTGATTGATGTCCTGTATCGCCAAAGTGCAAATGGTAGATGTTCCGGCCAATCCTTATGTGAGTTGATCGTCTTTTACAGGATTTTCTTAATGTTCTTATTTGCTGCCTCGATTTCCCCATTGGTCTGCGGCCGATATAGTGAAGATTTGTGAGCCACTATCCGGTAATCCTCGAAAAGATCCAAGACTTCTCCTTAGAAATGTGAGCCATTATCCGAGATAACTTCATTGGGGACCCCATACCGGAAAATGATGGTTTTTTTGATGAACATAGCAACATGAGAGGCTTTTAATACCGAGTAGGAAGCTGTTTCCACTCACTTGGTAAAGTAGTTAATGGCCACTAAAATAAACTCGGGCCCATTTGACGCCTTTGGTGTTACCCTGCCGATCACATCAATACCCCATACTGAGAATGGCCATGGTGACGTCAGGTTATATAGCAGAGACGGGGGAACGTGCATGAGGTTTGCATGAATCTGACACTTATGACATCTTCGCACGAACTATATACAGTTTGTCTCCATCGTCATCCAAAAGTATCCTTATCGTAGGATTTTCTTGGCTAACATGTTCCCACTCATGTGTGGCCCACAGACTCCTGCGTGTATCTCTTTCATCAACTCTTGTCCTTCTTCTGTGCTAACACACAACTTGTTGACCCTAGAATGCCCTCGTTTGTATAGTCTTCCACCGCAAATGACAAACTGTGCAGATAATCGTCGTATTGCTCTTTTGTCCTTTTTACTGGCAAACTTGGGATATTCTCCTTTTTTCACAAAGTTCTGGATGTCAAAATACCATGAAAGGTCGTCGATGCTATCTTCAATTGCAGCTATTACCTCATACGCCGGCTTTCTTTTCTGTTCAATTGTCAAGGGCCTCATTCAGATTCCAGGTGGTATGTAAATCATGGATACAAAGGTGGCTAGTGCGTCGGTGAACTTGTTCTGTAGCCTTAACACATGAGTGAAGATCACTAATTCAAAGCACGGTATCATCTTCTCTAGTTCTTCATGATAGAGAATCAAGGTTAAGTCCCTGACCTTCCATTCTCCTCTTGCTTGCAAAATGACCAATGCTGAGTCTCCAATGACTTCTAACTTCCTTGCCCCTAATTCTATGGCTACCTCTAATCCAGCTAAACATGCTTCATATTTGGCCTGATTGTTGGTAACTTCAAAATTGAGCTTTAAAGATAAAGGGACATGTGATTCGTCGGGAGTGACAAGAAGGACTCCTGTTCCATAGCCATATTGATTGGATGCGCCATCAAAATATAGAGTCCACTTGTCATCCCTGACTTTCATCAGTTATTCGTTAGAAAATTGAAACTCTGTGTCTTCACCTCCTTCAACTGGTTGGTTGGCCAAGAATTCTGCCACTGCTCTGCCCTTGATTAACTTCTGGGTGAGGTATTGAAGATCAAACTCTGATAACAATAGCAACCATCGGGCCAACCTTCCTGTCAGTGCCGGCTTTTCAAACAGATACTTCAACGGGTCCATCCGGGAGATGATATTCACTGTGAAAGACGATATGTAATGTCTTAGTTTTCGGGAAGCCCAAACCAAGGCCCAGCATGTCTTTTCCAATGGTGTGTATCATATTTCTAACCCTATCATCTTTTTGCTAAAGTAGTAAACAGCTTTTTCGATTCCAGTTTCACCTTCTTGCGCCAACAAACATCCCATAGCTGAATCAGTCACTGACAAATAGAGGATCAGTAGCCTATTAGGTTCGGGAGGAACTAAAATAGGAGGATTTTACAGGTACTATCGTACGGCTTCAAAGGCATCTTGGCATTTTTAATCCCATTCAAACTCGACTCCCTTCTTCAGCAGTCGGAAGAGCGGCTCGCATGTAGTTGTCAGTTTTGCGATGAATCGGCTGATGAACTGTATCTTACCCAGAAAGTCCCCGACTTCTCGCTCGGTCTTCAGATGAGGCATTTTCAAAATTGCTTTAATCTTTGAAGGATCAACTTCAATGCCTCGTTGTGTGATCATAAACCCGAGCATCATTCCGGCAGTAACTACAAAGGCACATTTCTACGGATTGAGCCGCATCTTGTATTTTCGAATCCTTTCAATGAACTTTCGCAGTGCTGTGATGTGGCCATCCCGATCCTTAGACTTGACTATCATATCATCCACGTACACTTTGACCTCCTAAATATCATGTCGTGCAGTAAAGTAGTGGCAGCCCTCTGATAGGTTGCCCCTGCATTCTTCAAACCAAATGGCATTCCACGATAGCAATAGGTGCCCCATGGTGTGGTGAACGTCGTCTTTTCTCTGTCCTCAGGATCCATCATAATTTGGTTGTATCCAGAGAAGCCATCCATAAATAATAACAAGGCATGCCCCGCTGTACTGTCTACCAGGACTTCGATGTGTGGTAGCGAAAAATCATCTTTCGGGCTAGCCTTGTTGAGATCTCGAAAATTCACGCAAACTCGAATACGACCGTCCTTCATTAAAATCGGTACGATGCTGGCTACCCATTTTGGGTACTCAGTTACCATGAGGAATCGTGCATTGATCTGTTTGGCAACTTCTTCTTTGATCTTCAGAGCCTATTCTGGCCGGATTCGTCTCAATTTTTGTTTGACCGGTTTAGCATCACGGTACAAGGGGATATGGGGCTGAACAATGTCGAAATCAATTTCGAATATATCCTCATAAGACCATGCCAATACATCTTTAAATTCTTTTAATAAAGTAATTAATTATTCTTGTTCAACTAAGAATAAAGAAGAACCAATTTGAACATTTTGCGGGTTATCTTTGTTACCCAGATTTATTGATAAAATTTCTTCAATTATAGGTTGGGCACGCATTTCTTCTTCTCTTTTTATTAAAAGTTTTATTTTTTCAGGGATATCCCCGTTAAATTCAAAATCATCAGAAAGCATATGAAATAAATCAAACAAAGCAGAGTAACTAGAAATTTCATTCATTTCATTGAAGGAAGATGAAATTATAAACTCGAAAGCATAAACAGGGGAAGGTGCACAAACAGAGGTGCCCTCAACCACTGACTCAGACTCGAACTTGGACTCAGAATAAACAATATGTACATCAGAAGACTCGAAGGTCCAATTCTTCACTTCCTTTGCATCAACATGGACAATGAGCTTGGTGCAGTTGGCTGGTGTGCTAAAGCCCATCATGAAGAAGTCTGGGTTGGTCACCTGCAGCTGTGTCATCTTTTCATTAAACAGCACTCCCATGTCGATTCCATCGAGCTTGTCGGCCCAATCTTTCTCTTGAATCTTCTCCTCTTTGTCTTCCCCTTTTACTTCCTCCTCTGTATCGGACAATTGATGGCCGAAAAAGATCTCCATTCCTGGCAGCTTTTGATTGGTCTCTTCATCGATCCATGGTTCCAGAAAGCTGCAGTACTTGAAATCTTTCCCTTCCTTGACAAAGTGCCCATTGAGAGTTCCTGAATAATTGACCTTTCGTCCCTTCCTAAGCCCATCAAAATCTTCCTCTGTCGGTTTGTATCCAAGACTGAAACGGTGAGAAGTTGGCAATACCTGAACAGGTTCGAGGATTCCTTGCTGCTTACGCTCTAAACCCATACCCGAAAAGAAGGACATTTGCCTCATCATGGTTACTGCCCGCGGGTTGATGTTCCTTTCATCCTCATTCATTAGTAACTGGACAGCCTGTGCTTCATCAAATTGGAAACCACTAAGTGATACATCATCTTTACTATGCTGAACTTCCAACAGAGTTGAGCCCTCTCCTTCTCTTGGAGGATGAATAATGTTTTCTCCGTAAATAGTTAGAACTGTCCCATTTCTTATCAGCTTCAGTTTCTGATAAAGAGTTGATGATATAGTTTGGACACTTGGGTCATGCAACCACGGTCTTCCCAATAACAAGTTGAAAGATGCTGATACATCTAGTATATGGAACTCGACCATTATTTCCAAGGGCCCTACTGATATTGCAAATGGCACTAGTCCTGGTACGTCCCTCCTTGTGTTGCCATAGGCCCAGACTCCTTGACTATTCGGTGTGAAGTGCTCTGTCTTTAGTTCTAAACAGAGTGCTGTTCTAAGCGGATATACATTTAGCGCAGACCCGTTATCAATAAGAGTCACAGGGACCCATTTGTCCAGGCATTTAACGATAATATGTAGCGGATTGTTATGATTTCTTCCCTCTGCTAGCAGATCTTTATCGGAAAAAGAAATGACTCTCAGCACTACTGCCGGTAGAATAAGTCCAATCAGTTTCTCCAGGGTGGAATCTATCGAAATGCTTGCTTTATTTAGAACCTTTAGCACAGCTTGTCTGTGTTTATGCGAGGCCATCAGTAGCCCCCATATGCTGATATTAGCTTGCGTCTTCTTTAACTGTTTCAGCACTACATCATCCTTTTCTTCACGTTCTTTTTGCTTTCCTTTTCCACTTGGTTGCCCGTTTTCCAGCTAGGCTGGCTTGAAATGCTGCCCACTTCTGGTCAGATGTTCTATCCCCTCATCGGGATCTCATAATTCTGGTATTATACTCTCGGTCTGTCTTACTTCGTCTATGCATAGAGGGCTTTCAAATGCCCACAAATCATCTAACCCACCAACCGTTGCTCTTCATCTTGTTTCTTCATCATCCTCGATAGCCCATGTATTAACAACTTCCTCCCAGATGTCTTCTTCAATAAAATTCACCTGTTGTTCCCGAGCGGCCCAGAAATTGTTCCACTCCGCTCCATCTGATTTCAGTACAACTCTTACCAGCCAATAGGACTCCATCTCGTCGACATATATCTCTTCCTCAAAAAGTTGGGGAAGAGTGATGACATCAAGCACGTGGCCAAACCCATAAGGTCGGGTCGGGTAATCCAAAGGCCAATCATCTGCTTCATTATGCTTCTCTCCTTGTTGGTAGACTTGGATTACCATTCGATACCATCCCTAGGTGTTATCATCCCATTCCTCCATCTTGTCTTTGTCGTTCCTGACCAGAATAAATGAACATGCTGTCTGATCCTCGGTTGCTGAAACATGAGGGCGCGACAGATATGCTGAGCAGATATATCAGTTTGGATCTTTCGATTCCCCCAAAGTCATGTAATTTACGCCGGCCTGCCTGGCATGATTTGGCAATGGGTTAGTCGTCACATTCAGCTTTGGGGTGGCCGATGGTAGCGGGATCACCTTGTTGTCAATGAGATTCTGGATCTCATCACGTAGCCACATACATCTATCCGTCAAATGCCATGACCTTGGTGGAAAGTGCAGTATTGAGAAGCATTAAATCTTGGTGGTAGGGGATCGAGTATAGACATGGGATCCAATGGCTTGATAAGCCCTTTTTCGACGAGTCGACTCAAGGCGGTGGATAAAGAAATGTTGAAGGGAGTGAAGACCCTCCTCGGCCTTTGCTGTTGGCCATTGTTTGACTACTAGGTATTGTTGGATTGTTGGGCGGAAGAGGATGGGTTCAGCAAGTTTACCTCGGTTGAGCGAGACACGAGGTTAGTGGCAGTAGATTGGTTTTGGTTGGTTGCAGGGAATGTCCTTGGTTTCTGGCTAGGTTCGGCTTTTTCGATATCTCCAGAATGAATTGCATCTTCTATCTGAACCCCAGCATCAAACAATTGTTCAAAGGTAGACAGCGGTTGCGTGATATGGTTGTGCTTCAAAGGGGACTGTAGGTTCTTCAACCCTATCCTCACTTGTTCTTTCTTGGTGGGCCGGTTCGTCATCTTAGCTGCTTAGCCCCTCCACCTGGTCAAGCAATCAACAAAAGACTCTCGGTTCTCCTGTCGAGTTGTTTCGAGCTCTTGAGTAGTTATGTTCAGTTGGACATTGTAACTATACTGACTGACAAATGCCGTAGCTATGTCTTCCTAAGTTCTGGTCTTTGCTACATCGAGGGAGAGGAACCATTTCTGGGCTGCTCCAGAAAGAGATCGGTGAAAGAGCTGGGCCTTCAATTGGTTATCAATTTTCATTGGCGACACGGTACCAACATACATTCGGAGAAGAATTCTGGGATCTCTGGTTCCATCGAACTTTTCCATATCCGGCATTTTAAACTTTTCTTGTAGCTTAGCGTCTAGGAACAAACATAGTCCTCCCACATCTAGCATGTATTCTTTGATCCCTTTGGCTTTTCTAAGGACCTTCTCTATCCGGTCAATTTTCTCAACTAATGCAGATTCTCTGGACTGAGCAGTGCTTTCTTCCTCAAGTATCACCTAACGAGGGTTCCGTGGTGGTGGTGGAACAACTTGCGATCCATCGGGGACCTGATTATCATCCCAAAAGTCTTTGGCATTCTCATTTGTGTCCTCCGGCTGTCCATTCGCAACAGGCATACGGGCCTAAATTGCCCGGATCTGTGCCTGACATTGCATTTGAGCCTGAGTCTGCTGTTCTACAGCTGTCTGTATATCAATGATCACCCCATTAGGGCTACCAGATTCACCTCATTTTTTGCCATTTTAGCTGACTGTTTAGATACCCTACAGAGTCTACCTGTCATCGATCTTTCCCAGACACGTGTTGACTGCACGTTTCTCAGCCTAATGGTAAGCCCACGGAGAAACCTAGATTCCAAAAGCAGAATGACGAGTATCAGATACTTCTTGAAAAAATTTTGACGACAGATAGCAGATATCCTAGATATCCAAAATAGCAAATCACACACAAGCAGTGCCCCTGCCTGGCTCATACTGGCAGCATAACAACTGAACTGGTTTGACTAAACTCGGGTGAACAAATGGGCAGTATTTCGGTAAGAAAATAGAACTAGACTGAGAGGACTTAGTTTGACCTAAAATTCTAAGAAAAAATGGGCAGCATAACGATAAGAAACTAGCTCACGTGGGTATAACAAAGATCTAAAGGAAACGAGCCTAAATAAAGGTGGGGGTATGGAGCTAACAACCCGGGTAGAACCTGGAAGAGAGAGAAACTACCCAAAAGGCTTCAAAATAAAACATAGGCATGGCCCCGAGAAGAAAACTATGGAAAGGAAGCCAAACATGGTGAAGAACAAAACCCGAGTAAGAACCCGAAGGAAAAGCTAACCTAAACAAATGATGAAAGAAAACCCGGGCTGAACCCGGAAGAGGAATTAGCTTAAGCTTGAACAAAGAATCCTAACAATACGCAATCAAAACATACAATTAACAAAACACAAAATCTTACTAGGGTTAGCAGAACCTAATGGGGGGTTCTAAGTTCACTATATGCAAAAGGCCAATTTTGGTCAATCGAACAAGGTACCTTCAGAATAGAGCTGGGTATATACCTCCCATTCCTGGAGTGGTGCAGGACATGGTCAAACAGTATGCCTGAACTCTTTTACTACACCTATGATAGCATACAGTCAATAAGGGTTGCCCGTCTTAGCAACAATCCTCGAAACGGATGAACGTTTAGGGCATCGGGTCGACCAGGTCAGGGGGTTTTGAAGAACAATGCATATGCATGCAAAAATGCAAATGAAAAATCTTATTAAGAACCAATGATGTTTTCAAGTCTAGCCATCTTATTTGATTTTAGAAACCAGTCCCCAGTAGAATCGCTAAAAAATACTATGACATTGGGATTTAGGAGTTTTTGAAAAACGTTCAAAAATAATGGATTTCAAAGATGTTTGGAAAATACTTTAATACCCTGAAAATCAAATTTTGAAAACCCTTTTTTTGTTGAAAATGGAGTCGCCACTTAGATTTTGAGAAAAACTAAGAAAACAAAAATAACCACTGATCTTTAAAACGTTAATCAGAGAAAGAGAGTTTAGGGGTTAAGGTACGAATCGGGAAAGGTGTTAGGCACCCCGTTCGCCCAACTGTAAGGTTGGCCTCTACTAATCATCATTGGTTTTTTAATAAAATTTCTCAAATGCATGCAAATAAAGAAAGTGGAGGCAAAAAGAGAACATCCAAAATTAAATATAGAAAATACATAAGATATATACATAACACTCCAAATCAAAACAAATAAAATGATAAAATTCTAAGTCCTATGACATGCAGTTTCTAACTAAAGGATACATGAACCACTCTCACATGCAATATTCACAAAATAAACTAAACTATCATGGTATAAGCAAAAGAATACAAACATGCTAGGAATTGTTAAAATTACCTAAACATGGATTTGTTACAAAAATAAGCTAAACTATTTTAAATATGCATTCAAAGAAAATAACCAAAATATGCATAATATTCATTTAGAAAGAAAAATATGAACATGGTAAGTACTAAAAAAATGAAATATGCACAAAAATTCTATATTTTTAAAAAAGGGAAGTCTACTAACAAAGGAAACAAAAATAAATGTATTTTAATAAAATAGAGTTTGAGAAGAAAAAAAAATGAACAAGAAGTTTGTAAAAGAAAAAGATGCCAAATGAAAATGTTACAAAATACTACTAAAAGAGAACCTAACTATTTACATTTCATGAAAATAAAAGGAAAAGAAAAGAAAAGAGAAGAAAACAAGAGAAATGAAAAGAATAATAGGGTTTTTACTACTTATAAAGAAAATTACAATGCCATTTAAATGTGATAATTAACTTTAAACTCTTTTTGTAATTTTTGGGTTTAACGGAATAAAAGAAAATTGCCATGAAAAAAATAGGACTATATATATAAAAAAAAGTAGAGCTTTATAAGAAAAATAAACACTACTATTAAAAGAAAAGTAGAAACGAAAATAAATGCTTGGAAATGAGTATTAAGTTAATATTAAGAAAAAAAAAGTAAAATGAAATGTTAGCTTTAAATGAAAAGGAAAAGAAATGAGATATTAAAATAAAACTATATTACAAGAAAAGTAAAAGAAAAGACATATTAGTATTAAATTGAAGATTGAAAAGAATGCTAAATGGAACTAAGAGAATAAAATGCTTAGAAAAAGGAATTACACTAATATTAAAAGAAAAAGGAAAATGAAAGCTAGGAAAAAGATATTAAGCTAGAAGAAAATAAAAATGTAGCATTAAATTAACATTACAAGAAAAGATAAAGAAAATGAAATAGAGTGCGTAGTAAAATAAAATTAGACTAACTAAAAGAAAGAAAAAAAAAAGAAACAAAATACTAGTATTTAAATGGATGTAATATTGACAATTAAAATTATTTTTATGTTAGTGCTTTGAATTATAACAATATCGACATTATTTAGTCGTATCGTTAAATTATATTAGCACTAATTTGATGAATAAATTAAAAAAAAAGACAATGTGCTTAGTGCGAATGTGTGAATTAAGCAATTAATTAAAAGATTAAACTAAATGAAAGCAATTAAATAAGAACAAAATTAACTACACAAAAGAAGGAAATGCACGAAATTGAACTTCGAATTTAACCCGATCGCTCCAAAAGAAAGGGAATGGAGTTAGAAAGATCGGGGATCCAAAGAAAATACCTGAATTGTCGGGGAATCCTCAAGTTGGGGAATGCGCCTCGGTGGTCTAATCCTTGGGTGGTGATCGAAACAAGGCTTCAATGTAGGTGTTGGAGGTTCGTATCTTGGTATTTCGGTAGGGCTTCAGCTTCGGGGCTCGGAATTGCTGGACGACTCGGCAGAGCTGCACTCTCAAATCTCTCACTCAAATTCTGTCCTTGAAAACATACCAGAGGTACGATATTTATAGGGTTTATCAACCAATGAGATGCTGCCACATTTTGTGACACGTCATGCCATTTGGAGTTGGCGGTCGCCAAGTTGGAGGTGGCGGTTGCCATGTTCAAAGAAGGTTCCACAAGGTTCTATTGGCGTTCGCCATAATGCAAGTTGGTGATCGCCACTTTGGGCTAGGATTTCCAAGAGGTTCTATTGGCGATCGCCACAATGAATATGGTGGTTGCCTTACTTGGACAGCAAGTTTCGATGGGTCGACAAAATTTCTTTGGTTTGAAGGTTTTGGGTTCAAATACCGAGCTTTGGATTACTTCCCGAGGATCGAACTGAAGCATCATTCCACCTGTGTTCATCATCGAATTCACCTAAGATTGGGTGGGGTCAAATTGGGGTGTCTACAGTCTAAAACTAGGCTTATGCTTGGTCCACAATTCTGTGGGAGTAGAAGGTACTGACTTAGATGGTACCAAGTTCAGAATATAAACTGCTGTCTGTAATGTGAGTCCCCAAAAAGAATCGGGTAATTCTGAATAACTCATCATTGACCTTACCATTTTTGTAAGAGTCATATTCTTTCTTTCTACTACACCTTTCTGTTACAGAGTACCTGGTGCAGTTAACTAGGATATAATCCCTTTTGATGACAAATAGTCCCTAAACTCTCCAAAGAGGTACTCTCCACCACGGTCGGATCGTAGTGATTTGATATTTTTACCCAAACGATTCTCCTGTAACGACCCTACTCGGACCATAGTATTAGTGACGGATAGTCCACGAGGCTATAGAGCACGAAAGAGGTTCAAAACCCTAACTCGACTTGAAAACCTTAAGTTCAACCCAGAAACCCAACAAAGGCCCAAAACTCAGGCAACAAAATCTTAACACCCGGAGAATCTCCCAACATTCTAAATTGAGTAATTATCATGAAATAAAGAATTAGAAATCAAAAATTCTCATAAGTAGGGTAAAATGACCATTTTGCCCCTAATACAGCAAAAAGATTTAAAATCTCAAATTTTGACACATGGATAACCTAAATTAAGGATTTAAGTACAATAAAGTAGCAAAAGACAAAATAACATCAAAAATGACAAAAATATCGCTTAGTGGCCGACCACCTTGGAAGTTGTGCCAAAAATAGTTTTTTGCTTTCTTTTAAGCTTCAAAAGATGAGAAAGGTATTAAATAAAGCATTGTAATGATCCAACACTTGTTGAATAAGTAATATACATAATAATATGGTGTTATAGGTTAACAAAATCAAACAAATCATTATTGAAGTTCATACACAATAAAATAAGTCAAAAAATCATATATTGTCAAAATAGCTTAATTTGAGTTAAAAGACTACATCTATTGAATGAATTGCTATGGGAACTATGATAATTCATGAGAATACTAAATTTATCATAAACACACTAAAATAATATGTTTCAGTAGGAAAAGACACCAAAAAGATACATCAAATTAAATTTTAAAGCATTTTTTTACACAAAAAGGCACGCAAACCAATGCAAAATCTCATGATTGATTGAGATCAGATTTTTTGTCTCCCCAAACTGATCCTAGCTGTATTCTCTTCCCTTGATATCATATGTCCCTCTCAAAACTTGAACCAAGTCATTTAAACTCATGTGAAGTGTAAGGAAAAAGGAGAAAAAGTACTTATAATTAATTTTTGTGTTCCCTAACCCTTCCCTATATAAACCAAGCCAAACACCCTCTTATCCCCTTCAATATTTTCGGCCAATAGTGGAGAGAAACCAGACTTGAGTGATTCTTGAAGTGTTCTACAAGCTTGAGAGAGAAAGGAGGGAGAATAAGAAAGAAAGAAAGGAGGAACCAAGGAGAAGTGTTTTGTTTTAAAACTAAGTCCTTTCATCCAACCATCCTTTGAGCCCTCAAACAAGTAAGTAATACATCTAAACCTTATACCTAATATCACTCAAAATATCCCTCAACTCATGTCAGTCACTAAAACACAACAGTGACTTTGGGAAGTGTTTTGATCTATCAAGACTTCATATTTTTAGCTCATTTTTGGTAGACAGTAAGATAAATATGTCTTCTACAAGTTGTATGTTTTGACCCAAGCTCGATTCTCACTCTAACTTAGGATTTTTTGGTCTGTAACTCACAGTGGTCAAGATCTGACACTGTTTGGAAAAAAATGGTATATCTGGAGTTCTACCCAACGAAATCACTTCAAACCAATTTTGTATGAAAGATAACTCAAAAATCTAGGTCTGGACGTAAAAATCATGTTTAGATCATGTTTCTACAATTAGTTATGATATTTTGAAGTTCATGGTAGAAAGTAGGTAAGCCCAGAAAATCAGGTTACTTAGGGTTTTAATAGCTTAGCTCATGCGGTGTCCATTTTTGATGTGTTTTCTTTGCATACATGTCATAAATTCATAAAAACCAAAACTCCAAAACATATTTAAGCCATAAAACTCAAAAGTATACACATGCAAGGCTTGTCCATACACAAATAGTCCATAAACTACTCCTACGACGCCTTTTTGAGTTATTCTTTGTTTCTTTTTCTTAGGGTTGATTATAGAGATGGATTGAGGGTTATTTTATGAGAGAATATCAGAAGATTTTAGGGAATTTACTTACCTCTTTTGTTTCTTAAAAGGTTGAGGAGGAATGGAACTTAGCTTTGTAGCTTGCTCCTTGATCCTTTCCTCCTTTCTTCCTTCTCTCTTCTTCTCTCCTTCTTCTTTGAAAATACTTAGAAATTTTTGGTCTCTCACTCTCTCACCCTCTCAGCCGAACCATATGAAGGAGAGTGCGGTTTTGGGTGTGTTTTTATAATGAAAATTATAATGGAGAATAATTATTGCAAATAGTAAAAATTTATATTTTTCTAAATTCTTATTAGTTGTATGGAAGGTGGGAGTTTTTTGAGAGAGATATATTAAATTTTTGCAGGTGGGGTTTGGCCATGGCAGGGATAATTTGGTCATTTTTGTTGTTATTTTTTCTTTTATTAATTAATTGTATGTAAATATATAATTTTGGGTATCCATGTGTCAAAATTTGAATTTTTAAGACTTTTTACTGTACTATGGGCAAAATGGTCATTTTACCCTAATTATGAGAATTTTTGATTTTTGATTTTATATTTTATGTTATTTACTTAATTTAAGCTGTCCCAAAACTTTTCTGAGTGTTAAGGCTTTGCTTCTAAGTATTTGGTCTTTTTAGGATTTTTGGGTCAAATTAAGATTTTGGGTTATTTAGGGTTTTCTCCATTCATGTAGCGACCTAGGTTCTCGTTTGTCTATCCGTCGCTAATACTAGGGTTTGAGTCAGGTTGTTACAATCTACCCCATAAAACAAATTTCGTCCTCAAAATTTCATATCGTACCTTAATCTGTAAACAATTGGGGATGACTAGTCCTCATAGCTTCTTCTCGCTTCCATGTGGATTCTTTAATCCCGTTGTGCTTCCAAAGGACTCGAACGAGCAGTATGGTTTTGCCTCTAAGAATCTTGTCTTGCTGATCGATAATCCTTACCGGTTGTTCTTCAAATGTGATGTCTTCATCAACATGAAGTTCCTTCAAATCCAAAATATGGGTAGGGTCAGATTCATACTTCCTCAACATCCACACATGGAATACGTTATGAATGTTGGCTAGTTGCGGTGGCAGAGCCAAATGATATGCCACCTCCCCAATCTTGCTAGAACCTCAAATGGCCCGATGTACCTTGGGGTTAGCTTCCCTTTTTGGCTGAAACGTATGACCCCTCTTCGTGGTTTAATCTTCAGGAATACATTATCTCCAACTTCAAACCGTAGCGGCCTTCGTCGTTGATCTGCATAGCTCTTCTGTCGTCTCTGAACAGTGACTATCCATTGCTGAATGAGTCGGATCTTCTCGGTAGTATCTTGTACTAGGTCTGGTCCAAAAAGTGCGTTTTCTCCTCCTTCAGTCCAACAAATTGGCGAATAGCACGGTCTTCCGTAGAGGGCTTCATATGGCGGTATGCCAATGCTAGATTGATATCTGTTATTGTAAGCAAACTCTACCAATGGTAAGTGCTTCTCCTATTATCCCTTGAAGTCCATGACACAGGCTTGAAGCATGTCTTCCATTGCCTGAATTGTACGTTTAGATTGCCCATCAGCCTGCTGTAGACACCCCAATTTGATCCCACCTAATCTTAGGCGAATTCGATGATGAAAACAGGTGGAATAGTGCCTCGATACGATTCCCGGGAAGTGATCCAAGCTCGGTATTTGAACTCGGAACCTTCGAACTAATAAAATTTTATCGAACCATCGAAACTTGCCGCCCAAGCAAGGCGACCGCTAACTTGCATTGTGGCGACCGCCGTAGAACTTCGTGGAAACCGTAGCCAAAAGTGGCGACCGCCACCTTTCATCATGGAAACCGCCAACTCCCACAGTGGCAACCGCCATAAAACATTGTGGAAACTTTCAACAACATGGCGACCACCAACTCCACATGGCCTGACGTGTCCCAAAACGTGGCAACACCTCGTTGGTTGAAGAATTCTATAAATACCGTACCCCAGCGTACGTTTTCAGTACGAATTTTGAGTGAGAGAGACCCTGTCGATATATCGAGCGATGCCGAGCTCCGACGCCGAAACCCTGTCGAACCTCTGACCGACGTTGAAGTCTTACTTGGATCACTACTCGAGGATTGGTCTATTAAAGCACATTCCCTACTTGATAATTTCCTGGCAATCTAGGTACCTCGTTTAGATCCCCGGTCTTTCTAGCTCCATTTCCTCTCTCTTTGAGTGACTGGGTTAAAATTCAATTTCAAATTGTCTATTCTTTCCATTTATGTAGTTAATCTTGTTACTTTATGTAATTTAGTTGTTTTATTTACTTATTTAAGTTGTTAATTTGCTCACATTCACACTTAACACATTCATTATTTTCTTTCTTTAATTCATCAAATAGTGCTAATATGTTTTGACAATTAACCCCAATTAATGTTGTTAATTGTTGTAATAATGCACTTACACTTAAGTGAGTTTACTAATCAATACTACATTTCACATTTGAGTTAAATAGATGTATTTAATTTCTCTTATCTTTCTAGCATTTACTTTTATTTCGTTTTCTTTTCTTGTAATGTTAATGTCCTTTTTCTTTTAAGCATTAGTTTAACGTCTTTTTTTTTTATTTTTTATTTTTTGTAGTGTAGCTTTATTTTCTTTTACTTATAGTGTAGTTTTATTCTCCTTCTTAATGTTCCATTTCTTTTTTTTTTCTTTCTTTATTTTCTCTTTCTTTTTAATGCTAATGGTCCATTTTTCTTTATTTTTCTTTCTTTTCATTATTAGCTTATAATATCCATTTTAGCATTCATTTTCTTTTAATATTAGTATTTCTCGTCTTTTCTTACAAAGTTTCTTTCCTTTTATTCGTTTTATTTTCCTTTCATAATATTTCTTTTATTCTTGGTAAATCAAAAAAATCACAAAAAGACTTTCAAGTTAACTTCATGGTAGTATTCTCCCATTTCTTTTATTTTTTTATTTTATTTAAAAAACATAAAAATGTAAAAAGTTAGGTTTTCTTTTTCAATAGTTTAAATAACATTTTCTATTCTTTTCATTTTAATATATTTTTCTCATAAACTCTTTCCTTATTCCCTCTTCCTTTCAAAATTCTCTTTGTTATAAAATTCTCATTTTATTTTCTTTGTTAATAAGCTTTCTTTTAATTTGTATGCATCTTTTTATATTTAGCTTCTTTTTCATGTTAACTTTTGTAATATGCATGTTATGGTTGTTTTCTTTAGGATGCATGCTTAGAATAGTTTAACTTATTTTTATCAATAACTCATGCTTAGGTAATTTTAGCATTTTCAACCATATTTTTGTTTTTCTATGAAAACCATGATTGTTTAGTTTATTTTTGTGAATATTACATGTAGGAATGTTCCATGTACCCTTTAGTTAGAAATGTATGCATTAGGACTTAGGATTTCACCTTTTTTATTTTCTCTAATTTGAATGCTATGTACATATATTATGTATTTTTCATATTTAATTTTGTATGTTCTCTCTTTACCTCTATTTTCTTTATGTGCATGCATTTGAAAATTTTTATCAAAGAACCAATGATGATTGGTAGAGGCCAACCTTACGGTTGGGCGAACGGGGTGCCTAACCCCTTTCCCGATTCGTACCTTAGCCCCCGAATCCTTTTTTCTCTGGTTAGCGTTTTCAAGATCAGTAAGCCATTTTTGTTTTTATTAGTTTTTCTCAAAAACTAAGTGGCGACTCCATTTTCAACTAAAAGGGATTTTTAAAATTTGGTTTTCAAGGTGTTAAAATATTTTTCAAAATATTTTTTGAATTTCCTTATTTTTGACCCCCAAATCCCAATGCCACATTATTTTCTGGCGACTGGTTTACAAAATCAAATAAGAGGGCTAGACTTGAACACATAATTGGTTCTTAATAAAATTTCTCATTTGCATTTTTGCATGCATATGCATTGTTCTTCAACCCGCCTGCCTGGTCAACCTGATGCCCTGAATGTTAATCCATTTCGAGAATTGTTGGGAAGACGGGCAACCCTTACTGACTGTACGCTACGATAGGTACAGTAAAAGAGTTCGGGCGTACTATTTGACCATGTCCTGCACCACTCCAGGCATGGGAGGTATATACCCGACTCTATTCAGAAGGTACCCTATTCAAATTGACCAAAATCGGCCTCTTGCATATAGTGAACTTAGAACCCCCAATTAGGCGCTGCTAACCCTAGTAGGATCGTGTGTTTTTCTTTATTGTATGTTTTGGTTATATATTGTTAGGATTGTTTGTTTGGATTAGGCTAGTTCTTTCCTCGGATTCGGCTTGGATTTTCTGTTATCCTTTGACTAGATCAGTTTTTTGCCTTCGAGTTCTTACCCAGGTTTCATCCTTCACCCTGATCAATTTTTCTCATGCCATCATGCCCGTGTTTCGTTCTAACACCCCTAGGACAGTCTCTTGCTTCTCCAGGTTCTTCTCGAATTGCTAGTTCTTCCTTGTTGATGTATTAGGCTTCTTCCCGGGGTCATGCCGATGTTTCGTTTGGACCTTTAAGATAATTTTTCCCCTTTCGGGTTCTGCTCGGGTTGCTAATTCTATATCCCATTTTCTTTAGTCTAGGCTTGCTTTCTTCAACCCTCCTTTCTTTCGACCTGTGTGAGAAAAATATTATTTTTCTACTGTCATGCTGTCGGTTTTCCTCATAGGTCGAACCAGTCTCTTGAGGATTAGAATAGTCTTTTTGTCGGAACGTCGTCCGCTTAGATAAGGCCTTTACTCTAGAAATTGGTTGATCTATCCCTTTGGTTCTCATCTTGGGTTTTTAGATGTTCAGTTGTTATGCTGGTGGTATGAGCCCGACAGGGGCATTATTTCTATTTCAGCTGTTTTGGGTATCTGAGATATTTGCTTTCTGTTGTATGAATTCTTTTGAAAAATGTCTGAAACTGATTATTCTTCTTGTGGAATCTAAGTTTTTTTGTGGGTTACCATTGATCCAGGGAGAGTATAGTTGGCACGAGTTTGGATAAGATCAGAATCAGGCAGACTTCGCAGAGTTTTTCGATCAACAGATATGGCAGAGAACAAAATTAATCTGACAACCCTGATGAGGGCTATTACCGAGATACAGCGGGCTGTAGGACAGCAGACCCAGACCCAAGTGCAGTGCCAAGCACAGATTCGGGCAATTTAGGCCCGTATTGCTGTCATGAATGGGCAACCAGATGACGCGAATGAGAATATCGAGGACTTTTGGGATGACAATCAAGTCCCCGATGGACCACAATTCATTCCACCACCACCGCGGAATCCTCGATAGGTGATAGTTGAGGAAGAAAATATCGCTCAGTCCAAAGAGTCTGTATTAGTCGAGAAAATTGATCGGATGGAGAAGGTCCTTAGAAAGGAAAAAGGAATCGAAGAATATATGCTAGATGTGGGAGGGTTATGTTTATTCCCCGATGCAAAGCTGCCAGAAAAATTTAAAATGCCTGACATGGAAAAGTTTGATGGAACCGGAGATCCCAGAATTCATCTCCGAATATCTGTCGGTACCCTGTCGCTAATGGAAATTGATGACCAGCTGAAAGCCCAGCTCTTCCACTGATCTCTTTCTGGGGCAGCCCAAAAATGGTTTCTCTCCCCTGACATAGCAAAGACCAGAACCTGGGAGGACATAGCTTCGGCGTTCGTCAGCCAGTACAGTTATAATGTCCAGTTTGATGTAATAACTCGAGAGTTAGAAATCACTCACCCAGAAAATAGGGAGCCTTTTGTTGATTTCTTGACCCATTGGAGGGGTAAGGCTGCAAAAATGACGAATCGGCCCTTCGAGAAAGAGCAAGTCAGGATCGTAGTGAAGAATCTTCAGCCTCCCCTAAAACGCTATCTGATCACACAGCCTCTTTCCACATTTGAGCAATTGTTTGACTCCGAGGTTCAAATAGAGGATGCAATCCAGTCTGGGGACATTGAAAAAGTCGAGCCGAGCCAGAAACCACCAAGAAGGACCTTCCCCACAACCAACCAAAATCCATCCGCTGCTTGCTCGGGAGGGGTGAACCTTTTAAATCCTTCTTCTTCCACCCATCCAGTAAACAACCTTCAGTAGTAGGACAATGGCCAACAGCAACAAAAGCTGAGGAGGGTCTTCACCCCCCTCAATATTTCTTTATCCACTGCCCTGAATCGACTCGTCGAGAAGGGGCTCATCAAGTCATTGGACCCCATGCCTGTTCCTAATCCACTTCCTCCGCGATACAATGCCTCCCAATATTGTGCCTTTCATCAAGGCCATGGGCACCTAACAGATAAGTGCATGAGACTCCGTCATGAGATCCAGAATCTCATTGACAACAAAGTGATCCCTCCTCCATCAGCCACCCCAAAGCCGAACATCACAACCAACCCACTGCCAAATCATGCCAGGCAGGCAGGGGTAAATTACATGTCTTTAGGAGAATCAGAGGACCCAAGTCAGCACATCTGCTCAGCATACCTACCCCGCCCTCATGTTTTAATAACTAAGAACCAAACAGAATGCTCATTCATGATGATTTGAGGCAGTCGTGACAGGACGAAAGAATGGAATGATGATGCCTGGGAATGGTATCGACTGATGATCCAAACATACCAACAAGAGGAGGAGCGCAATGAAGAGGATGACTGGCCATTGGATTACCCGACTCGACCTTATGGGTTCGATCATGTACTTGATGGAATCACCCTTCCTTGACTCTTTGAGGAGGAAGTACACGTTGACGACATGCAATCCTATTGGCTGGTCAGGGTTGTGTTGAAATCTGATGGGACCGAATGGACTGATTTTTGGGCCGCTCGTCAACAGTAAGTGAATTTTATTGAAGAGGACATCTGGGAAGAAATCGATAACACATGGGCTATTGAAGATGACAAGGAAAGACAGGAAGGGCAGCCATTAGTGATTTAAATGATTTGTGGGTGTTCGAAAGCCTTCTGCACGTAAACGAAGTAAGACATACGGATAATGTGATGCCAGGGTTATGGGACCCTGAAGACGGCATGGAACACCTAACTAGAAGTGGATGACATTTTAAACCAGCTCCGCTAGAGAAGGGACAGCCAAGTAGAAAAGGGAAAGAGACAGAGCAAGAGGAGGAAGATGATGCCGTATTGAGACAGTTGAAAAAGACGCAAGCCAACATCAGCATTGGGAGCTACTTATGGCCTCGCACAAACACTGGCATGCTGTCCTGAAAGTTTTGAATAAAGCCAGCGTTCCGATAGAGGCCACCCCGGAGCAATTGATTGGATTGATTCTGCCGACAGTTGAACAGAAAGTCATTTCTTTCTCTGATAAGAATTTACCCGCTGAAGGAAAAAGTCACAATAACCTGCTTCACATCGCCATCAAGTGCCTAGAAAAATGGGTCCCGGTGACCCTTATTGATAATGGATCTACTTTGAACGTCTGCCCATTGAGAATGGCCGTCTGCTTAGGGATGAGGCCAGACAAATTCACTCCCTGCAATCAAGGAGTACGATCCTACGACAACACAAGGAGAGATGTACTAGGGCTGGTGACGTTCGCTGTTTCAGTAGGTCCACTGGAAACGTTAGTTGAGTTTCAGGTACTAGATGTGCCGGCCTCCTTTAATCTGCTGTTGGGCAGGCCATGGCTACATGACCCGAATGTTCAGGCGGTACCCTCTACCCTTCACCAGAAATTGAAATTGATAAAGAACGGGGCAGTTCTGACCATTTATGGAGAGGACAGTATTCACCCCCCGAAAGGAGGGTAGGGCATAACTCTACTAGAAGTTCAGCATAGTGAAGATGACGTGTTGCTCAGTGGCTTTCGGTTCGATGAAGCAAAGGCTGTTCAAACGCAGATGAATGAAGAAGAAAGGCATGTCAACCCGAGGGATGTAACCACGATGAGAAAAATATCCTTCTTCCCCGGCATAGGATTGGGACGTAAACTGCAAGGAATCCCAGAACCCATTCAGGTATTGCTGACCTCGCACTGTTTTGGTCTGGGATATGAGCCAACGTAAGGAGATCTGGAAGGGCCTAGAAGGGGACGAAAGGCCAATTATTCTAGGACACTCAATGGATACTTTGTCAAAGAAGGGGAAGATTTCCCATATTGTGGTTTTTCGGAGCCGTGGATCGATGAAGAGACGAATCAAAAGCTACCTGAGTTGGAGATCTTTTTCAGCCACCAATTGTCTGACACAAAGGGGGAAGAAATAGTGGAAGGAGAAAAGGAAGAAAAGAAGGTTCAGGAAGAGGACTGGGCTGACAAGTTTGATGGAGCTGACCTGGGAGTGTTGTTCAATAAGAATATGGCCCAGTTACGTATAACCGAATCAGACTGCTTCATGATGGGCTTCGGCACACCGGCAGATTGCACCCAACTCATCGTCGATGTGGCCACTAAGGAAGTAAAGAATTGGTTCATCGAGTCTTCTAACGCGCATGTCGTATATCCTGAAACCAAGTTTGAGTCGGAGTCCGTAGTTGAAGGCACATCTGTTGGTTCCCCTCTCTCTGGTTTTTCCATTGAGTTTGTAATTCCCACTGTTCTTAATGAAATAAACGAGATTTCTGATTATTCTGCTTTATTTGATTTATTTCATATGCCTTCCGATAATTTTAAATTCGACGGGGATATCCCCGAAGAAATAAAACTTTCAATAAAAAGAGAAGAAGAAATGCGTGCCCAACCAATAATTGAAGAAATTTTGTCAATAAATCTGGGTGATGAAACTAACCCACAAAATGTTCAAATTGGCTCTTCTTTATCTTTAGCTGAGCAAAAGCAATTAATAACTTTATTAAAAGAATTCAAAGATGTGTTTGCATGGTCTTACGAAGATATGCCTGGAATTGATCCTGATAATGTCCAGCACCATATCCCCCTACAACCCGATGCTAAACCAGTCAAGCAAAAATTGAGACGGATCCGGCCATAATGGGCTCTGAAGATCAAAGAAGAGGTTGCTAAACAGATCAATGCTGGATTTCTAATGGTAACTGAGTATCCGAAATGGGTAGCCAATATCGTACCAGTTTTAAAGAAGGACGGTCGTATCCGAGTCTGCATGGATTTTTAGGACCTCAACAAGGCTAGCCCGAAAGACGATTTTTCGCAGCCACACATCGACGTCTTGGTAGACAGTACGGCGGGCCATGCCTTGTTGTCATTCATGGATGGCTTCTCCAGGTACAACCAGATTCTGATGGATCCTGAAGACAGAGAAAAGACGACATTCACCACGCCTTAGGGAACCTATTGTTATCGTGTTATGCCATTTCGATTCAAGAATGTTGGGGCAACCTATCAAAGGGTTGCCACTACCTTATTACATGACATGATACATAAGGAGGTTGAAGTGTACGTGGACGACATGATAGTCAAGTCTACGGATCTGAATGGCCACATTACAGCACTGTAAAAATTCTTCGAGAGAATTCAAAAGTACAAGATGCGGCTTAACCCACAGAAATGTGCATTTAGAGTCACCGCTGAAAAAATGCTTGGATTTATGATCACCCAACGGGGCATCGAAGTCGACCCCTCAAAGATTAAAGAAATTTTGGAAATGCTTCCTCCAAGGACCGAGCGAGAAGTTAGAGGTTTTCTGGGTAAGATACAGTTTATCAGTCGGTTTATCGCAAAACTGACAAATACCTGTGAGCCCCTCTTCCGCCTGCTGAAAAAGGGAGTCGAGTTTGAGTGGGATCAGAAATGTGAAGACGCCTTTGATGCTGCATGACAGTACTTACAAAACCCTTCTGTTCTAGCTCCTCCCGCACCTGACAAGCCACTAATCCTCTATTTGTTAGTAACTGATTCAGCTATGGGATGTATGCTAGCACAAGAAGGAGAAACTGGAATTGAAAAAACCATCTACTACTTAAGCAAGAAGATGACTAGGTCAGAAGTACGATACACGCCGTTGGAGAAGACATGTTGGGCCTTGGTTTGGGCTTCCTAAAAATTAAGGCATTATATGATGTCTTTCACATTGAACATTATCTCCTGAATGGATCCGTTGAAGTATCTGTTCGAAAAGCCAGCACTAACAGGAAAGCTGGCCCGATGGTTGCTGCTATTATCCGAATTTGATCTCCAATATGTCACCCGAGAGTCAGGCAATGACTGGAGTATGATATCGACTTGGGTTTTCCAATCAATCTCAGCTCCTAGGATCTCCAGTTCATTCAGAAGACTGATCATCTTCAAAATATGATCCCTAATTGGGGTGCTTTCATCCATGCTTGTATTCATCATAGATTTCATGGCCACCTGCCTAGTAGCACGATTTTAATCCCTAAATATTTCTTTGAGGTTCATAATCATGTCATAGACACTAGACATGAACTGATGCTGATGCTACAATACATTTGACATAGAAGCCAAAATTTAACAGCGAGACATCTGATCAGCTTTCTGCCACTTCTAATACGCCCGAGTTTCCTGTTCGGTCGCCCCCTCAAGTACTGGTGGAAATATCTCAGATAATATAATTTATAGTTCTCAACAGTTAAGACAATATCCAAGTTTCTTTTCTAGTCTACATAGTTTGGTCCCGTTAGTTTGTTTTTTTTTAAGTATGGTCACGAGTGGCTTGAAAGCCTTTTTAATCCTAAGTATCACATAATTAAAAACTATTAATTATGATGAGCAAAAAAATAAATTTTATTTTGAATTGATTCCCTCTACCATTTTAAAAAAAATTCGCCAGAAGCTCATTAATTATGATGAGTAAAAAAATAAATTTTATTTTGAATTGGTTCTCTCTACCATTTTAAAAAAAAATTATTCAAAATCCTAATACCTTGTCAATAGCATGCCTCGATAGGAGGACGTCTACTATCCATCATTTGTCTACTGTGAATAGCATGTCTCGATGGGAGGACGTCTACTATCCATCGTTTGTCTAGATAGGCCAATTCTTATTAATTTTACTATGCAGGCAACATACCGTGTTAAGTAAAATTAAATAGCTGACGTGACTTCGGTCTAGCAAAATAATAGCAGTGACTCAGATAGAGAGGATACTATTATTTACAGCTAAGTGTTAACCACCACCTAATCCCGAATCAATCGTTTCACAATGAACCCTTTAGATGAAGAAGTGATCCACACTAACGATTATTCAAAATTACCCCTAATGGAGGTTCGTACCAGCGATACATCAATTAATTCTGTTCGATGGGGAGGAAGGTCTTACTGCCAACACGTAGAATTAATTACATCACATACGAATTTGTGATGGAGACCGCGAGATTTATCTGTGAATAAATTCTCTCTCCCACTTAGTTTTTAAAAGAAATATTGAGAGTTATAAAAACTGTTTAATTAAAAAAAATTTATTAATTTCGAAAACTACACAATCCGAAAGATTATAATTTTTTCAAACCATCTTTCCGTGTTTTAATATATAACAAATAAAATATCGCAAAATTCTTATTTATTTAAAAAATTAATTTTAAATAAAAAATAAAGAATTTTATTTTATTTTCCAGTTATACATTTTTTCGAAAAATAATAATTTATTAAAATTAAACTTTTTCTTTTAATTAATTCAAAATTCGAAATTAATTTTCATGTTTATCCAAGATATGTGATTTATTAAAAGATTATCTTAAACGTCTTATTTCGTAAAAAAATAAAATATATAAAGTTTTTCTTTTCAATTAAAATTTGTTAATTAAAAAAACTTAATTTTATTTTTCTTTTACAAATATTTAATTAAAATCAAATTTTTGAATTAATTAAAATTAATAGGAATAAATAAATCATATATATATTATCGACGCAGTTTAAATAAATATAAATGTAAGATATGTATATATATCTCGATTTTATAATCAAAAGAAACTATTAAGTTTCAGTATCATGTTTAAAGATTAACTCGTAATCTTCTAATCCTTATCAGAATCAGCCTGCGGCATCCAAATCCAATTAGGATTCCTCGAGATGTAGTGTTATACAAATACATCATCATCCCAAGCCATA
Source organism: Heliamphora exappendiculata (assembly GCA_034768845.1). Lineage (NCBI taxonomy): Eukaryota > Viridiplantae > Streptophyta > Magnoliopsida > Ericales > Sarraceniaceae > Heliamphora > Heliamphora exappendiculata. Next base: position 29,389 of record JAOTRH010444896.1, read on the forward strand.
TCAGCAAAATAGCCGGCCACCACCAGCCCAAAACCAGCAGTCACCGCCGGCCACGCTGGCACTGCCGCTCACTGCCGCTTCTCGCAGCTTTTTCCACCTCCTCCGAAGTCCGTTTTCATCTCGAATTTTTTTTAAAAAATAGTTTACGAAAAATACTATTTTTATGTCAAAAAATCAGATCGAAAATAGCCCTGAAAATAGCTTTCGAAAGGTCCTAAAGGGCAGTGCCGCCGCCGCTCATAGCGTTGTCGTTGCCGCTGCTGTTTCTCCCTTGTTCTGTGATCGTTTCAACTCCCGTTTCCTACTGTTTTTAGCACTGATATACAGACACATAAATCCCAGAAGAACGCCCCAAAAATAGTCTCAAAAAGTCTCGAAAATAGCCCCTGAAACAGCCCCGGTGCTGCCACCCACCGCCGCCGCTTGTGCCAGTTTTTGTGCCGCCTTTTGCGGCTTTTCTTCTCCCACTTTTGTACAGATTTTCAACCCTACTTTGTTGCTTTTTTGTGCCTAAAAAACTGCTCAAAAATAGTTTCAAAAAATCTCAAAATAAAAACACCGAAAACGACCCGAACCGCTGCCACCAAGGCTGTTTTGTGCCTGCTTTTTGCTATTTTTTGAATCTGTTTTGCTGCTGTTTTTTATGCCTAAAACCTACAAAAAACCTATTGAAATACCTATCACAAACCTCGAAAAACCACCATTATCTGTGGCCCAAAAATCCCGAAACCACCACGGGTGCCCCTGGTTTTGCCATTGTTTGATCTTCGTGTTCTTGGACCTTCGAACATGTTTTTACATATATCGAACAATATCTAAAGAAAATAAAACTTTTAATATCGAAACCTATGTCCCAAAGGATCATAATCGATATAAAAAGTCTAAAACTATCACGATCAACCATCGTGATTAAAAACCAATAATAATCATCATTAACCATTCAATCAAACATAAATAAAATAATAATCATAAAATTGGGATTAGAAAGCCTGTAAAACAGAGTTAGCATAGTTCTAAAGGTACTCGATTCCTTGATTAAATCGTATTCATAAATCAAAACGACTCTAATACTAATTATTGGAGGCAAACTGCCAAGATCATTGATTTGAATACGATTTTTTCGAAAAACAATACTGGACGGGCAATTGCCAAAAGAGGCTCCAGTTTAAAACCTTTTGATGTCGAACGATCAAAATAAAAATCGTACTTCCAAAGTTAGATTCGGGATTATACCTTTCAAAATCTAGTAGAATGATTTTGATTACTACAACAACTACAAATCTGAATCCTTCGAGTTGAAGCCCCGATCAAGCCTTCTACTATATTCCTGATGCGTATCACAAACGTAGGGTAGGCTACGATCCTTCGTGAACTAGAACCTACTAAACTAATCAACTTTATGATTAGGGTTTAGCATAACCGCATATACATAGGGTTACAGTAGGGACTTATAGAGTAAATATGACTTAGGCTTATAATGTAATTATGAAAAATCACCTGCCCCTGAGGCAAATTCATAAAAACATAAATTACAATTCATACAACTAAAGAATCGTAATTGCACTACCAGCCACATTCTCAAAATCAATTATTCGAGCTCCTATTATTAAATGCTTAACCCATCTCTCCATGTTAAAATTTCTAATACCAACCAATTAAATTTAATTGGTATCTTTAAAATTTCTTAAATCCTTCCGCTTAACTTATTTGAACGCTGGATAATTAAATCCACCTATAGGATTTTATCCGGTCAAAACTTATAAACTTCATTAAGGGGGTATCGTCACTCTCGAACAATCAGGACATGAATTCTATCAATAATTAATATTCACCACATAATTAATGCCGCTATCCAACTCACCGGGACTATTGACCCATAAAAGATCGCACCCTAATGAATCAAAACAACAAATATCAAATATACACAAATAATAATTATTTCAAAATTAAGAGTATAAGCACTCATAATAACCTTGTGGTATGAATTAATTTATATAGTCAGTAATAAATTAATTACCCCAATATGGTCCTATCAATACACACAAAGTGTACTAGCACAGCAAGTCAAAACAATAGACGATACTATTATCTGCTCCCCGTAACCATGGTAGTCATACTAAAACTCTGTACTACAATCGTACCAATGGTTTAATTTCATCTAAATTGTGAACTAAAACATATATTCTGCAAAAACTTATATTCTGCAAGAACTTATAATCTGGTCTTCTGTGTGCATGCCGTACTCTACACACCAGATTAAATACTGTACAGAATAAAAGATATCTATGCATAACATTTATAGAAATCATATTGTATTCATTGCTCATTAAGATTCTCATAAAATAGAAAAAAAATTAAAAAATTAAATTAAATACTAAAACTAACAAAATCCATGGTTTTTAGTATACAACCTTGACATTCTCCCACTTATACTCAAAACCATGCTGCCATACATCTAACTCCCATGCCCTATACATAACTGTCAAAAGTCTTAGCTTGTAGGCTTTTTGTAAAAAGATGTGCAAGATTGTCCCCTGATGCAATTTTGGTTAGAGCAATATCACTCCTCTGTACAATTTCTCGTATCAGGTGATACTTATGCTCAATGTGCTTTCCTTTCTTCTGCACTCTTGGCTCCTTCGAGTTTGGAATCGCTCCGATATTATCACAATAAAGTGTAATAGTCGACTGAATTTAAGGCAACACATCTAGATCTAATAGGAAGTTCCTGAGCCAACTGGCCTCCTTAGCTGCTTCAGAAGCTACCACGTACTTGGCCTCCATGGTGGAATAAAAAATGCAAGACTGCTTGATACTCCTCCAACTTATAACTCCACCTCCCAAGGTAAACACATATCCTGAGATAGACTTATGGGAATCTTTGTCAGACTAAAAGTCCGAGTCTGTGTACCCCAAAGGTACTAGACTATTTTCTTGGTAAACCAACATATAATCTTTAGTCCTTTTCGGTTACTTAATTATTATTGGAGACAAACTGCCAAAATCATTGATTTGTAAATGATTTTTTAAAAAATAAAAACTAGACGGGCAATCGCCGAAATAGGCTCCAGATAAAAACTTTTTTAAAACCTTGCAGCGGTTTCTGTAATTATGAAAACTTTGCATTGCGTTCTACAATTTTCATAAAACAGTAAATTACAGTTCACACCACTAAAGAACTGTAACTGCACTTTTAGCCATAATTTCAAGACCAATTTGCATTGAGCTCTTGTTATTAAATGCTCAACTCATCTCCCCATATTAAGATTTTCGATACCCGCTAATTAAATTTAATTACTGATAATTTAATTTAATCGACATCTTTAAAATTCTTTAAGTCATTCCGCTTAACTTATTTGACAACCGAATAATTAAATCCACCTATAAGGTTTGGCACTGTCAAAACTTATAAGCTTCCTTAAGGGGGTATCGTCAATCCCGAACAATCAAGACGTGGATTCCGTCAATAATTAATATTCACCATATAATTAATACAGCTATCCAACTCACCGGGACTATAGACCCATAAAAGATTGCACCCTCTAATGAATCAAAACAACAAATATTAAATATACACAAATAATAATTATTTCGGAATTAAGAGTATAAGCACTCATAATAACCTTGGGGTGTGAATTAATTTGTATAGTCAGTATAAAATTAATTACTCCAATATGGTCCTGTTCAATACACACAAAGTGTACTAGTACAGCGAGTCGAAACAATAGACGACGCTATTATCTGTTCCCCGCAACAAAGACAAACCTACTAAAACTCTGTGCTACAGTCGTACCGATGGTTTGTTCATTCCCATCTAAACAGTAAACAAAAACTTAGATTCTGCAAGAACCTATAATTTAGTCTTATGTTTGCAAGTCGTACTCTACACACCAGATTAAATATTATACAAAATAAAGGAAAACCATGCATAACATTAAAAAATGATATTGCATACATAGTTCATTAAGATTCTCATAAAGTGAAAAATTAATTTTATTAAAATAAAATTAAATACTTAAACCAAATAAAATTAATGATTTTTAGTATATAACCTTGACAATTTTTCACTTATACTCAAAATTATGTTGCCATACATCTGACTCTCATGCCCACTACATGACTATCGAAAGTCTTAGCCGGTAGGCTCTTTGTAAAAGAATCTGCAAGTTTGTCTTCTGATACAATCTTGGTCATAGCAGCATCACCAATCTGTGCAAATTCTCGTATCAGGTGATACTTACGCTCAATGTGCTTCCCTTTCTTGTGGACTCTTAGCTCTTTCGAGTTTGCAACCGCTCCGCTATTGTCAAAATAAAGTGTAATAGCTGACTGAACTTAAGGTACCACATCTAGATCTAATAGGAAGTTCCTAAGCGAAACAGCCTCCTTGGTTGCTTGAGAAGCTGCCACGTACTCGGCCTCCATGGGGTAATCAGCAATGCAGGACTGCTTGATACTCCTATAACTTATAGCTCCACCTCCTAAGTTAAACACATATCCTGAGCTAAACTTACGGGAATCTTTGTCTGATTGGAAATCCGAACATGTGTACCCTAAAGGTACTAGACTGTCTGCTTGGTAAATCAATACATAATCCTTAGTCATTTTCAGGTACTTGATTATATTCTTTACCGCAATCAAATACTCTTACCCTAGGTTAGACTCATATCTGCTAACCATGCCAATGGCAAAGAAGATATCAGGTCTAGTACAAAACATAGCATACATTAGGCTTCCTACTATCGAAGCATAAGAAACTGCCTTCATCTTCTCTATTTCATCAGGTGTTTTAGGACACCGATCCTTGGATAGAGTGATTTCATACCTAAAAAGGAGAAACCCTTTCTTGGAATCCTGCTTGCTAAAACGAGCAAGGATATCATCGATATACTTTGCTTGTGATAAGCCCAACATCCTTTATTTTTAATCTCGCAAAAGCTTAATCCTAAGGATGTGACTGGCTTCTCCTAAGTCCTTCATATTGAATTGCCTAGATAACCATACTTTTACCAAAGATAACACGCCACATCGTTTTCGATGAGTAAGATAGCATCTACATAAAGTACTAGAAAGACCACTATGCTTCCGTTATGCTTCTAGCACACATATAACTCATCTGGATTTTGATCGAAATCATAAGATTTAATGGCTTGATCAAACCGAGTATTCTACGACCTTGATGCCTGCATAAGTTCATAAATGGATCTCCTAAGCTTGCACACCATGTGCTCCTGACCTTTTGCTATGAAACCGTCTGGTTGTACTATGTAGATACACTCGTCAAGACTTTTAATAAGAAAAGATGTCTTGACATCTATTTGCCAAATTTTGTAATTGAAATGAGTCGTAATGGATAAGAGAATCTGGATAGACTTAAGTATGGCTACCAGCGAAACTCATAATTGATCCCTTCTTTCTGAGTGAACCCTTTTGCAGCAAGTCTGGTTTTGAAGGCTTTAACCTTTCCGTCTGCTCCTCTCTTTCTCTTGTAGATCTACTTATATCTGATGGATTTTATCCCTTCAGGTGGTTCTAAAAGTTCCCAGACCTTATCAGAATACATAGATTCCATCTCTGAATTTATAGCTTTTTGCCAAATATCTGCATCTTTATCTTGGAGTCCTTTATTAAAGTTACAGGGTTCGATATCGAGTTCTGTCTGGATTCTATCAAAAGACTCTCCCAAGAACATATACCAATCAGGTTGATGAACAATCCTCCCACTGCGATGAGACACTACCTGCATCTGTGTACTAGCAGTCACACGCTGTGCAGAATCTGATCCCTGTGCACCATTACCAACATGCTCGTAAGGCATGTTAATGGTAGCACCGTGATCATGATCTGGACTTGTCCCGATAATCCTCCCACTACGACAAGGCAATAGGATATCAGTGACTTATGATTCCACTTCCGTTCTACTTGTATTTCCTTTTAATTCTTCCAGAACAATTTTACTTTTGGGCCTGTGGTCCATAATATAATTCTCTTCCAAGAATAGGGCATTGGTGCTAACAATGCCCTTTTGATCCTTAAGATTATAAAATAAACAACCCTTCGTTCCCTTGGGATACCCGACAAAGAAAAAAACTTCTATCTTCGGCTCCAACTTACACGCATTTCCTTTCAGCACATGTGCTGAACACCTCTAAATTCGAATATGTTGCAGATTAGACTTACGCCCGGTCCACAATTCTATGGGAGTAGAAGGTACTGACTTAGAAGGTACCAAGTTCAGAATATAAGTCATTGTCTCTAATACGAGCCCGTAAAATGAATCGGGTAATCCTGAATAATTTATCATTGCCCTTACCATTTTCACAAGAGTCCTATTATTTCTTTCTGCTACACCATTCTGCTGCGGAGTCCCTGGTGCAGTCAACTAAGATATAATCCCTTCTAACGACAAGTAGTCCCTAAACTCTCCAAAGAGGTACTCCCCACCACGGTTGGATCGTAGTGATTTGATACTTTTACCCAGACACTTCTCCGTCTACGCCTTGAATTTTTTGAATTTCTCAAAGCATTCAGACTTACGGTGCATCAGGCAAATGTATTCATACCTTGAGTAGTCGTCAATCAAACTGATAAAGTATTCAAAGCCACCTCTAGCCCGGATAGTCATAGAACCACACACATTAGAGTGAATCAGTTTCAACGGTTCTTTAGCTCTATGGCCTTTGGCCGAAAAGGGCCTCTTGGTCATCTTACCCTCTAAGCAGGATTCACAGACTGGAAGTGCTTCCACTTCTAATGAACCCAAATGTCCACCTTCTACCAGTCTATTTATCCTTTTTAAATTAATATAAACCAAACGTAAGTGCCAAAGAAACGTTTGGTTTATTAAAAAAAGAAACTTTCTCTTATATAGTAAACTAGATGTGTTATTCAATACAGTTAGTTGCAGTGTAGGTGAGATAGGAGATATAACATACAGATCATCCACTAATGTACCAGAACAAATAAAATATTTATTTTTCTTAATAACCACAGAGTCATTAAAATTTACAGAATACTTGTCCTTTATTAAATTAGAAATCGAAATTAAATTTCTTTGAAATGAAGGTACACAAAGCAATCTTTCAAAATTAAAATTCTATCTCTACTAAAGTTGAGAGTGACATCTCCTACTGCCACTGCTGCCACCCTGGTATTATTACCTATATGTAGGTATATTTTTCCAATACTGAGATGCCTGATTTTCTGAAACCCTTGAAAAAAATTACAGACATGATTAGTGGCTCCCGTATCTACACACCAGGTACTGGTAGATAACACCGCTAAATATGTTTCAACCACTAGTGAACAGAAATTACATGGTATGTTCCGCTTACTAAGAAAAATCGAACACAGCTTTTTCCAATTGCCCAAACTAGTTACAGTGATAGCACTTGTTTCTCAGGTTCTTCACACCAGCTTTTAGTCCCTTAGCTTCTTTTGGACCTGTGCCTCCCTATTTCGGAACCTTTTTCTTCTTCTTGTCTTTCGATTTAGAGGAATAACCTTTTTTAGCCACATGCATAGAATCTGGCTTCCTAAGAACACCATTGGCTGCTTGAAGTTCTTTATGAAGTTTTGTTAATGAAAAGTTGAGCTTATTCATGGAATAATTCAGGCAGAACTGCTTAAAGCTGTCATGCAGTGACTGGAGTATGATATCGACTTGGGTTTCCCTGTCAATTTCAGCTCCTAGGATCTCTAGTTCATTCAGAAGACTGATCATCTTTAAAATATGATCCCTAACTGGGGTGCCTTCAGCCATGCTTGTTTTCATAAGAGACTTCATGACCACCTACCTAGCAGTACGATTTTGAACCCCAAACATTTCTTTGAGGTTCATAATCATGTCATAGGCACTAGGCATAGATTGATGCTGATGCAGCAAAACATTTGACATGGAAGCCAAAATGCAACAACGAGCCATCTGATCAGTTTTTTGCCACTTTTGATAGGCTCAGGTTTTCTGTTCGGTCGCTCCCTCATCAGCTACTGGTGGACAAATCTCAGACAATACAAATTTATAGTCCTCAGCAGTTAAGAAAATGTCTAAATTTCTTTTCCAGTCTACATAGTTTGGTCACGTAAGTTTGTTTTCTTTTAGTATTGACGCGAGTAGATTGAAATCCATTTTAATCCTGAGAATCACATAATTAAAAATAACTGTTAATTATCACGAGCAAAGTTTTGAATTTATTTTAAAATTAGTTCTCTCTACTATTTAAAAAAAATTCGCAAGCAGCCTGGTATCCTGTGAATAGCATGCCTCAATAGGAGGATGTTTACTATCGATCGTTTATCCAGACAGGCCAATTCTTATTAATTTTACTATCTAAGCAACTGACCCTGCGGAGTTAAATTAAATAGTTGACATAGCTTCGATCCAGTAAATAATAGCAGTGACTCAGATGGAGCAGATACTATTATTTACAGCTAAGTGTTAACCACCACCTAATCTCGAATCAATCGTGTCACGCCCCAAAACCCAGGGTCACGTGAAAATCCACCAAACACCAGTTTTTATGAAAATAGGTTTTCATACAATCAAATCCACCTGTTGAAATCAACTGAAAACTCAATATGCATCTCTCGTAAACAGTAAACATCATGTATAACATCCATAAGTATATTGCCCTGAGTCGTACAAAACATGCCTTCAAACAGGCATACAAAAAGGAAAATGAGAAAAGTCTTCCGCCACTAAAGGCACGACTAGATCAACTCGTGATCACCAACCTCCAAACCTGAAAATAGTTTTACAATAAAATTCCACACCGTAAGCCGAAACCCAATTGAAACAGACTATAAAACTGTAAAGCAGGATGTGCAATTATATGGTGGGAGCTAATTCAACCACAAAAGAAACCAAGCATTACAACAATGCAAGCAACAGTTAAGGAAAAATGTAATCAAAACGTTGTTTTCCACACGGATCACACAACCGAGGAAAACAAGATAAAAATAGTTTGCTCCACTCGGGCCACACATCCGAGGAGGAAAGATAAAATGAAATCCTATGTACCGACTCCGTCACAAGGGGACAGAGGTAGCAACTATAGACTCTTGTCCATTACCCAATCCCTAAGCATCATAGGACCGGTTAGGTAACGACAAGTTTTATACGAAGCACCACAACGTAACTGCTGACTATACGGTCTGAAATCGAGGGACAAAAGCACCCACACACCTTCTTTACGAGAACTACCCCGAAGCACAAAGGTACCTAATCTGCTCACGTTTTCAGACTTCCACCGAGGGCAACTCGTGCCAAATACGCGCTATCCCGGTACATCAAATCAAAATGTTTCCACATTTGTACAAAGATCCATCCATCAACATGGAGATCGAACAAACATATAGATCCATCCATTAACATGGAGATCAAATCAAAAACATTTTCAAAGATGAGTCTCATCCCCAAAGGATAGCTCCAAACCTCCAAAAGATGTTTTTCAAAGTTTTCTCAAAACTCCGTTTTCAAACCATCCTTTTGAAAACTACAGATATCCTTTTAGAAAACATAAAACCTCATAATTCCCTCGGATAAACATCCCACAATGAAAGACAAAACCATAATCATCAAAAGTCTCAAAACTGCCCAGACCACCAGACACACCGCTCGATCGGTCAAAAGACCGCTCGAGCAGTTTCAAACCAGTCTCAGGAAAATAGAAGAGCAGCAGCAGTTTTTTTTTTTTTTGAAAAATTGATACAAACTCCAAAATCAAGCCCCCAAACACCGATTTTGATACCCACGGGTATACACAAACCCCAAACAACCATATAACCTCGATATAAACCCTCAAAACCCGAAAGGGATTCTCAAAATCCGATTTCATCCAACTAAAACGACAAAAAATGGTTTTAAACTAAAAACCTGATTTCTCGAACATAAACACCTTTTTAAATGGTGAAACAGCATACAATTACATATAGCACCCTTAAACATCTATACAGTTTAGAATCCTACCTCAGTGAGTTAAAAACTCAATGCCTCGATCCACGTGCAAAATTGAGATTCGTTTGAATGGAATTCCGTCTGGATGGATGCGTAGAGCACGATGCCTATAACAAGGATCTGCTGTTGATCCGTAAAAAACCATGCCCCGGGCCCCCGAGAAGTTAGAGAGAAGGTGGAGAGAAAAAGGAGGAAACTTAGCTGTTATGTTTTGAAAGTATCTAACTCCTGATATTTATAGGTCTCCAAAATATCTTTTTTTTTTAAAAACTTTTGAAATTCGCACTGTAATTCCCCGCAACCCTCGGGACCAACCTCGCATGCTTACATAAACCAAAACATGCATCAAAACGTTTATAAGCATATTAAAGCAAAAATGCCAAAACGTGTTGAAAAACACCGAATATGCATATATATAAAAAATAAAATGGTACAGGGTCTCACAACTCTCCCCCCTTAAGGAATTTTGCCCCTGAAATTCACTACAAGGTCACGAGGTAAACAGATTTGGGTATCTAGCACGCACCCCAGACTCAAGCTCCCAAGTCGCTTCCTTAACCCCATGATGAAGCCACTAAACTTTAACATATGCAATCGTTCTCCCCTGCTCTTTTGTATCTAAGATCCTCACTCGGCGCTCCTCATAGGTGACATCCTCATCAACTTGTAGCTCGGCCCAATCCAGAACATGCGAAGGATCAGGCTCGTACCTCCGAAGCATAGAAACGTGAAAGATGTTGTGCACAGATGCTAACTGAGGTGGCAAGGCTAGGCGGTATGCTACCACGCCAATCCGTTCCAAGATCTCAAAATGTCCAATAAAGCGCGGTGATTGCTTTCCGCTACGGCCTAATCTCATCAACCCTCTACGTGGCGAGACCTTCAGAAACACATGATCCCCTACTGCAAACTCTAACGGTCTCCTCCTTTGATCTGCATAACTCTTTTGGCAGCTCTGAGCTATCACCAAACACTGACGAATCACTGCAATCTTCTCCGTCATCTCCCGTACTAGGTCGGGTCCCAAAACAGTGGTCTCACCCACATCTGTCCAACATACCGAAGATCTACATGGCCTACCATACAAAGCCTCATACGGTGCCATCCTAATACTAGACTGGTAGCTGTTGTTGTATGCAAACTCTGCTAATGATAGATGATCCTCCCAAGAATCTTGAAAATCAAACACAGGCTCTCAACATGTCCTCCAAAATCTGGATGGTCCTCTCATACTGACCGTCGGTCTGTGGGTGGAAAGTTGTGCTGAAAGTCAAGATCATCCCCAAAGCCATCTGAAGACTCTACCAAAAACGCGATGTAAATCACGGGTCACGATTAGAAACAATAGTCACCGGTACTCTATGTAATCGGACTATCTCCCAAACATATAACCTGCCCAATCTGTCCACTAATTCTCTCACTCGAATGGGAAGAAAATGTGCCGACTTCGTCAGCCTATCAACCACAACCCAAACAGCATCATGTCCTATCGACGATCGAGGAAGTCCTGATACAAAATCCATCGTGATATTCTCCCACTTTCACTCAGATATAGGTAACGGCTGTAACAACCCTGCCGGCCTTTGGTATTCCACCTTCACCTGCTGACAAGTAAGGCACCGAGACACAAACCGGATCACGTGCCTCTTCATTCCCGTCCACCAGAACTGACGGCGCAGATCGTGATACATCTTCGTGCCTCCTGGATGCACTGCAAGGCGATAGTTATGAAACTCATGTAGCACCTCAGTACGGCATGACTCTGGTACAGACAGTCGCCCTGTCAACCTTAGACTCTTATCTGAACCCACCGTCCATCCTGTTGTGTCCTTCCCACTGGTAATGCGGTCCCGTATCATCTGAGCCTCCTGATTGGTTCGTTGAGCCTCTAATACACGTGCAACCAATGCAGGCTGTGAAGCTACTGAAGATAAAGTCGCACCTCTCCCCGTCTCCTCGAGACACAGATCAAACTCCCTAACATCTCCAAGCATATCCCATTCTTGCATAGCCACAAAAGCTAACGAACCATGGGATCTCCTACTGAGCGCATCGGCTACGACATTTGCCTTTCCTGAATGGTACTGCAAATCAAAGTCGTAGTCTCCTAACAACTCCATCCATCGTCGTTGGCGAAGATTCAAGTCCTTTTGCAAAAATAAGTATTTTAAGCTCTTGTGATCAGAGAAAACCTCGAAGTTCTCACGATATAGATAGTGACGCCATGTCTTCAAAGCGAAGACCACAGTTGCCAACTTCAGATCATGCATCGGGTAGTTCGTCTCGCGTGTCTTCAGCTGTCGTGAGCCGTAGGCTACAACCTTACCTCCCTGCATCAACACACAACCCAAATCGTCGTGCAATGTGTTGCAATACACTGTATACCCTATACCTCGCTCTGGAATAATCAACACTGGCGCAGTGGTCAATCTCCTCTTCAGCTCTAGGAAAGTTGACTCACAAGACTTGCTCCACACAAACATAACTCCCTTCCGCATCAGACGTGTCATAGGTGCTGCCAACCTAGAAAAATCCTTAGCGAACCATCGATAATAACCCGCCAAACCCAGAAAACTACGAATCTCAAAGACGTACTTCGGTCGCTGCCAATCCATCACGGCATCAGTCTTCGATGAGGCCACGGATACCGCATCCTTCGACTCCACGTGCCCAAGAAATCTCACCTCTGACATCCAGAACTCGCACTTCTCGAACTTCACATACAAGCGATGTTCTCTCAGAAGTTGCCAGACAAAATGCAGATGCTCCTCGTGCATCTCTCTCGTGGGTGAATGCATCAGAATGTCGTCTATGAATATCACCACAAAACTATCCAGATAAGGGTGAAAGATACGGTTCATCAAACCCATAAATGTCGCAGGGGGGTTCGTCAAACCGAACGGCATGACCAGAAACTCGTAGTGACCATAACGAATCCGAAAGGCGGTCTTCACTATGTCCTCGTCCCTAATCCTCAGCTGGTGATACCCTAACCTCAAGTCAATCTTTGAAAAGTAGCGTGATCCCCTCAGCTGATCAAATAGGTCATCAATCCTACGCATAGGATATTTATTCTTCACTGTTACCTAGTTCAACTTCTTGTAGTCTATACAAAGTCTCAAAGATCCATCCTTCTTCTTTGCAAAAAGAGCTGGAGCTCCCCACGGAGACGTACTTGGCCGTACAAACCCCTTGTCCAGCAACTCCTACAATTGCACCTTGAGTTCTTGCAACCCAGCCGGTGCAAATCGGTAAGATGGCATAGAGATGGGAGCAGCTCCCGGGACAAGATCAATGGAGAACTCCACATCACGGCTCGGTGGCAACTCGAACAGATCGTCAGGAAAGACATCTAGGTAATCACAAACCACAGGGGGTAACCCCCCTCGAACCTCACCCAACTCATCCAACCTAAGAGCAGAAAAGAGGAGACCCAAGTTTCCCCGAATTCGAGCAACACCGGGCATAGACACCAAACCCTCATCCCGATCACCCATAAAGTAGAAGCAGTCACCCTCTAGTGTATAGATTGACACTCTCCATCGCTCACAGTCCATATAGGCACGGTAGGTAGTCAGCCAGTCCATCCCTAGGATGACATCAAATGTGGTCATGTCTAGAATGATAGAATCAAACTCTAAACAATGACCGACAACTCCTAACTTGCAAGATCTGCAAACTCTACTCAACACCACATTCTCGCTGACTGGGGTCTCTACGCTCAATGCACTACCCAACGGGTCTATCTGTAACCCCAATGCAGATGAAAAAGTAGAAAAGATAAAAGAATGTGATGCTCCCGTGTCGATGAGAACACTGGCCCATGATCTAAAGACTAGAAGGGTACCTTTGATCATGGCTGGAGTAGCTGCAGCATCAGATGCAACTGGTGCTTTGGAAGCACTGCAATCAGCAAGAACATAAGCCCTGACTTGTGGTGGTCTGGTCTGCCCACCATAACCCTAAGTCGTCGGTTACCTCACGGACTGTGCTGAAGTACCTCACTCTGTAAACCTAGACGTCTGAGCCCTAGGCTGTTGAGGAGTCTGCCATCTCTGTGCCAATGAAGCAGCTGGTGCTCCTGTCGCACTCTGAATATTCCCTTCTTGGGGACCCGTATCTGAGAATATGCCCGGACTGACCACACCCAAAGCATATAGGTGGGTCTCTCGCCTGTGACTGGACAAACGCTGAACTCTGAATCTGGCCCTTCTGTGGCCACTCAGATAAACGATGCCCTGGCTATCCGCATCGATAACAAATCAACTCTCTCTGCTCTGGCCTTCCTGTCGAGGCCACTGAAGGTGCAGACGTGGACGAATGCTGCTGATATGAGCCAACAAAATGAGAACTAGTTTCAGACGACCTCTGGTGCTTTTTCCCTCGCCTCTGGAACTGTGCATCTCCACTGCCCTGCTATCTCCCACTCTCTCTAACTCTACGGCTCTCTGCCAGTGAATTCTCTACTTGGATAGTGGCCACCACCAGTGCAATGTACACCTCCAAACCAAGAGCTGCAATCTTGTCCTTGATGGTAGGTCGAAGGCCCCTCTCAACTCCTCCGTTGATACCATCTCAGCTGCAAATCGCGACAAATTCGCAAACTTGGCCTCATACTGGACCACAGAAAGGTTCCCTTGAACAAGAAAGAGGAACTCCTCTCGGTATGTATTTCTCGAAGATCTCGGGAAGTACTTCTCCAAGAAGACTCTCGTGAAAGTGGCCCACGTGTCATCAACCGTGGTCTTGGCGAACTTCCACCATTCCCTAGCATCTTCCTGCTGTTGGAACGCCGCCAACTTCACCTCCAAAGCATTCTCCTCAATATCTAGAGTATCGAAGATTGCCGTGGTCACTTCTAACCACTCAGTAGCAACTCTAGGGTCTAGCTCCCTAGAAAAGGTTAGAGGATCCAACCGCTGAAATTCCCTCATAGCCACAGAGGCTCTTGGCTCAGGAGCCCTCACTCCGGCCCTGGTTACCTCTTCCATAGCTCTCATAGTGGCAACCATCTCCTGCATGACGTCAGCACTGCCCACCTGTTCCTGTGAGGCATGAATGTGTCCTTCCTCCGGAACCTAAACATATGCTCGACCTCGGCCACGACTCCGTCCTTGTCCTCCCTGCGTGGACATAGGTCTATATAAAGCAAGATAACAGGATAAGCTTTCCTAGCATGCTACTACGTAACATAAACACATAACGCACATAAGCATGCTAGCACGTAGCCACTTAAGGTTATGTAAACACGTCTCACATAGCAAGGAGATCCAACAAGACAGACTCGTCCATTTGGATAACGTATTCAGATTCCCTTGCTAGAAAACACGTCGGCCAAACGCGTTTCTAACTTGGCTTCCAAATCTGTTATTCCAAATATCCTAAGGTAAGACTCATCAATCTTAAGATTCAACCTCCATGCCCACATACACACAAATGATCATGCTCAACAAGCTATCAGCATGTTACAAAAACGTTTAAACGCATGCAAGCAAGCATACGTAATCAACCTCACCAGGTGATAATCTCTCTTCCCATGGCTCTTAGGTATTCGAACCCAGAGCTCTGATACCAAGTTGTCACGCCCCAAAATCCAGAGTCACGTGAAAATCCACTAAACACCAGTTTTCATGAAAATAGATTTTCATACAGTCAAATTCACATGTTGAAATCAACTGAAAACCCAATATGCATCTCTCGTAAACAATATACATCCTGTATAACATGCATAAGTATATTACCCTGAGGCGTACAAAATGTGCCTTCAAACAGGCATACAAAAATGAAAACTAGAAAAGTCTTCTGTCACCACAGGCACGACTAGATCAACTCCTCGTGATCACTAACCTCCAAACCTGAAAATAGTTTATAACAAAATTCCACACCGTGAGCCAAAGCCCAATAGAAAAAAGACCTTAAAGCTGTAAAGCAGGATATGGAATTATATGGTGGGAGCTAACTCAACCACAAACAAAATCAAGCATTACAACAATGCAAGCAACAATTAAGGAAAACTATAATCAAAACGTTGTTTTCCACACGGATCACACAACTGAGGAAAACAAGTTAAAAACAGTTTGCTCCACTCGGGCCACACATCTGAGGAGGAAAGATAAAATAAAATCCTATGTATCGACTCCGTCACAAGGGGACAGATGTAGCAACTATAGACTCTTGTCCATTACCCAATCCCTAAGCATCATAGGACCGGTTAGGTAACGACAAGTTCTATAGGAAGCACCACAACGTAACTGCTGATTATACGGTCTGAAATCGAGGGACAAAAACACCCACACATCTTCTCTACGGGAACTACCCCAAAGGACAAAGGTACCTAATCTGCGCACGTTTTTGGACTTCCACCGAGGGCAACTCGTGCCAAATACGGGCTATCCCAGTACATCTAGAGAATCATTTCACAAAAAAACAAAACGTTTCTACATTTGTACAAAGATCCATCCATCAACATGGAGATCAAAAAAACATATAGATCCATCCATTAACATGGAGATCAAACCAAAAATATTTTCAAAGATGAGACTCAACCCCAAATGTTAGCTCCAAACCTCCAAAACATGTTTTCCAAAGTTTTCTCAAAACTCCGTTTTCAAACCATCCTTTTGAAAACTACGGATATCCTTTTAGAAAACATAAAACCTCATAATTCCATCGGTTAAACATCCCACGATGAAAGTTAGAACCAAAATAATCAGAAGTCTCAAAAATGCCCAGACCACCCGACACACCGCTCGATCGATCAAAAGACCGCTCAAGCGATCTCAAACCAGTCTCGGGAAAACGGAAGAGCAGCAGCAATTCTTTTTTGTTGAAAAACTGATATAAACTCCAAACAACCATATAACCTCATTATAAACCATCAAAACCCGAAAGGGATTCTCAAAATCCGATTTCATCCAACCGAAACGACAAAAAATTGTTTTAAACTAAAAACCCAATTTCTCAAACATAAACACCTTTTTAAATGGTGAAACAGTATACAATTACATATAGCACCCTTAAACATCTATAGAGTCTAGAATTCTACCTCGATGAGTTAAAAACTCGACACCTCGATCGACGTGCAAAATCGAGCTTCGTCGAAATAGAATTTCGTCCGGATGGATGCGTAAAGCACGATGCTTATAATAATGATCAGCCGTTTATCCATCAAAAACCAAGCCCCGGGCCCCCGAGAAGTTAGAGAGAAGGTGGAGAGAAAAAAGAGAGAACTTAGTCGTTAAGTTTTGCAAATATCTAACTCCTGATATTTATAGGTCTCCAAATTTTATTTTTTTTTGAAATTTTAAAATTCGCATTGTAACTCCCCGCAGCCCCCGGGACCAACCCCGCATGCTTACATAAACCAAAACATGCATCAAAACGCATAAAATCATATTAAAGCAAAAATGTCAAAACGTGTTGAAAAACACTGAATATGCATATATATCAAAAATGAAACAGTACAGGGTCTCACAAATCGCTTCACAATGAACCATTCAGATGGAGAAGTGATCAACACTAACAATTATCCAGAATTATCCCTAAAGGAGGTTTGTACTTACGATACTGCAGTTAATCATGTCTGATGGAGAGGAAGGCATTATGGCCAACACGCAAAATTAATTATATCGCCTACAGGCTAGTGATGGAGACCGCGGGATTTATCTGTGAATAAATTCACTCTCTCACTTAGATTTTAAAAATATTTTTTAGGGTTATAAAAATTATTTAATTAAAATAAATTTATTAATTTCGAAAACCATACGATCTGACAAAT
Organism: Heliamphora exappendiculata; assembly: GCA_034768845.1. NCBI lineage: Eukaryota > Viridiplantae > Streptophyta > Magnoliopsida > Ericales > Sarraceniaceae > Heliamphora > Heliamphora exappendiculata. The sequence goes on from JAOTRH010444896.1 coordinate 47,121, forward strand.
TCTAAAACATCTTTCCGTGTTTTAATACATAACAAATAAAATTACCGATGAATGCACAGTTTTTCATTTAATATCCATGTTTTTTTAAGATATTCGATTTAAAAAAAAAAACAACTTAAACGTGTTATTTTGTAAAAATAAAATATCTGAAGTTTTTACATTTAATTAAAAAAAACTTAATTTTATTTTTTATTACAAAATATTAATAAAAAATCAAAAATTTTGAATTAATTAAATTAACAGGAGAAAATAAAAAAAATATACATCATGCACACAGTTTAAAAAAATATAAATACAATATATATATATATCCCGATTTTATGATCAAACAGAAACTCTGATGAGTTTTAGTCTCATATTCAAAGATAAGCTGTAATCTTTTAATCCTTTTCTGAATCAGCTTTTAGCATCTAAGTTGCATCAGGATTCCTCAATATGTAGTGTTATACATGTACAACACTCTCGAGCCTCGAAAACATAAAAAAAAAAAGGCCAAAACAGCCGAAAAACCAAGCCTCCACCGCCAGACCACCGGCGCCGGTACTGCCGCCACTTCAGGTGGGTTTTGCCGTCTCTCTCGAACTCCGTTCTCGACCCTATTTTTTTTAAAAATAACTTTTGAAAAATACTATTTTTCTATAAAAACTCTGGCACGAAAACAGCTCAAAAAATAGCTTTCAATGGCCGCCGAAACAGCGTCGCCACCTTTCCTACGCCGCTGCCTGTTTAGGCTTTCTCTGTAGTCGTTTCGGTTCCCGTTTCCTCTTATTTTTAGCAGTAATATTCAGTAATATATTGCCTTGAAGATCACCTCGAAAATAGTTCGAAAAGAGCCCAAAAATAGCCCATAAACAATCCAATACCGCCGCCAGAAACTACCACCTATTGCCACCTATTTTGCGGCTGTTTTGCTTCCATTTTTTTAGTGTTGGACTATTTTTATCAGTACTGCTTACTTGTCACGCCCCAAACTCTAGGTCAACTGAAACACCCACAAACAACCAACCCAAGAATACACTCTCAAAATAAACCATACATGCATGGTATATAAACGCCAAATGGCTTACATTACACGGCTCAAACGCCAGAAAACATGTCACAACATACATGTAACAGAAGGAACAAATAAGAAAACTATAACACTTCCACCTCTCCAACACCTCTAGATCAACCTGCGTGGCCGGTACCTGAAGAAAATCAAATCCCACGTCGTGAGCCAAGGCTCAACAAAAACTAGACAGGCATGCAATATAAACAAAACATGCTAAGAAATCGAAGTGCAGGTTTAGACTCTTTTTTAAGCCTTGAAAACAGTTTTAGATCACAACTCACAAGAGCAATTAAAAATAATTTTCATAAGCAATGGGAAAGCGAGGATAAAAACCATGTTTCGACTCATCAGAGCCTTGAAAACGATTCTAGTATTACGACTCCCCGCAGGCCGTTAATACAGTTTTTAAGAAAATTGGTCTATCCATCCCAATATGCAATACATGCAATACATGCAATCTATGAATCTTCTCGGACTTTCACCGAAGGACCGCAGCCCCCAACTAATGCAACGCACACAACCTGTGCAACACACGCCACGCACACAACCCGTGCAACACACACAACGCACGCCACCCGCGCAACACACGCATCTTCACGAACTTTTACCGTAGGACCATTATCCTCTCTCATATGCATTTTCACGGACTTTCACCGTGGGACCACTATTCGCCCCTCATATATCTTTACGAACTTTCACCGAGGGACCAATATCCGCCCCACATATGCATCTTTACGGACTTTTACCGAAGGACCGCTACCCTACATATGCGTCCTTGAAGCCAGAGCTTAACCAGTGCAACACATGCACATATAAAAGATCATAAAATCACATATGACCGCATATCCGTCCAACAACGTACAACAATAAAACTATCCAAAGTTCTATAAGCATAGAAGCACATATAATTTCGACGTTCCACATAAAGATGCCACACAACCCAACACGACATCAAATGTCACACACACCGTCATCCGCTCACCCAAACGACCTGTCCACACACCGGGACAACCACCACCTAACTTGAGGCCAACACCAGAACCTCCCACAAAACGGTTCTCAAGAAAACCCACCATTAAACCAAACCACGGACCCACACGTCTCGTACATAACCAACACGCCCACAGTCGTGCCACAATACTCAAAACTAACCATGCACAACACACCCAAGGACGACATCTAAACCAACACCCGAAGCCATGACGTGACTCCTGAAACCACCACACAACCAACCGAACACCAAAGGCATCCAACCGTATTTCGATTGACTAACCCCATAATCAATCAACTGAATACTGTCAGAAACAAATTGAAAACCAAGGCCCAACCACCTCACATCAAACAATAGTCTAGGACCATAGCCACAACCCCCAAAAGCAAAACACAAAACTATCCGAAAATAGCCCAAACCAATCGATCGGTTAAGGGACCGATCGATCGGTCACCCAGACTTCTCGGTTTCTCAAAAAACAAAATAGTTTTCCAACACACAAAACGCATAAAAACCCAAAATCGAAGCCTCCAAACACCAAATTTGATACCCACGGGCATACCCAAGCCCAAGACTACTTCAAAGCCTCAAAAGGAACCCTCAACACCCAATTCCACCAACCGAAAACGACGAACAATGGGTTTTAAACCCAAAAACCCAACGTTTATAGAAAATCAGATCTACAGGTATACGATCGGTAAAAATACACCCGATTACACGTAGCATCCTCATAAAACATACAGGTCTAGAATCCTACCTCAGTAAGTTAAAAACTCGATACCTCGAACCACATGTAAAATCGAGCCTCACCAGAATGGAATTTTGTCCGGATGAACGCGTAGCCCACCGTGCCAATAACAAGGATCCATTGTTGGATCGTTGAAAATCGAGCCCCAGGCCCCTAAGAAGTTAAAGAGAAAGCAAAGAGAAAAGAAAAACTTATTGGAGAAGATTTAGAAAATATCTTTTGAAAATATCTAACTCTAGATATTTATAGACCTCCAAAATATCTTTTTTTAAAATTTTTCGAGATTCGCACCACAATGGCCCACAGCCCTGGGATCCTACCCCGCATGCATATCTAAGCCCGATCATGCATCAAAAGCAATAAAAATATGCTCAAACGAAAACACGTAACGCGCGTCCGAATACGTCGAAAAAGAAAACAGGTCAGGGTCTCACAACTCTACCCCCTTAAAGGAATTTTGCCCCCAAAATTCAAATCAAGGTCAAAAGAAACAACCACGTCGATCATAATCGACACAGGCATACGAGATGGTCAGCCAAATCATTCCTAAGATATAGTCAAACAAGGTCAGGCATCCTAAACAATGGCTAACTATCTCAAAGACACGGGATCTACCACTCTCCCAACCTCACAACCTCCTCCACAGCCGCCTCAACACACCACACCATCTACGAAATCCATCACTAACTCCCAAACAAGTGCAACAAGAAACTGGCCTGAAGCCTGCATACTCAGAAAGTACCTTTGCTTGCTGAAGGTAGATCTGCATCATTCGGTAGGACCGATGCCCTGGAAGCTTTGAGGGAATATGCTCGGGGTAATCCCATTCTGTCCTGTCTATCAGAACTCAGCGCTGTCAGCTATCGCACTGACTAAACTGAGGTAATCCCACTTGCCATTCGAGAAGTCTGAACCGCAGGATACTGTTGTCACTCCTACACATACGAACCCTCTGGTGTGCACACTGTACTCCGTGCATCCTCTCTCTGGGGACAATTCCTCTGAATATGTCCCGTCCGACCACATCCATAGCAAGTCAGTAACTCCCTCCCCTGTGACTTATCTGGTACGGGACTCTAGGACTGCCTCAACTGGGAATCTGGGTACTGCCTTGGCTGTGAACAATCTGATACGTGATGCCCTAGCTGTCCACATCGATAACATCTGACCTCCCTCTGCTCTGTCCTCCCTGATGAAGCTACTGATGGTGATGGTGCAGATAACTGCTGTGGTAATCCAGATGGATAAAAACTAAGACCAGAGGAACTGTGCAACTTGCTAGAATGCCCACCTGTCTGTGCCTCGGTCCCAGCCTGTGATGTCCTGGCTTCCCTAGAAGCTCGAATCTCTGTCATAGTGTTCTTCACCCTTGCTGCTGCCTCCACCAGCTCTATGAATACATGAAGTCACAATGCAACCACACGATCCCTGATCGCTGGCCTCAAGCCCCGCTCAAACCTCGTAGATCGCAGCTCGTCTATACTCACCAACTTTGGTGTAAACCGGGGCAAGCTCATGAACCTGGCCTCATACTGCATGACGTCCATGGCCCCCTGAGTAAGAGTGTAGAACTCCTCCCTATACAAGTCCCTCTTCGAAGCCGGAAAGTATTTCTCCAAAAACACTCCTGTAAAGGCTACCCATGTGATCTCCACTGTAGTCCTGACATATCTCCACCACTGGTGAGCATTACCTCTTAGCTGAAAGGTGGCAAAAGAAACTCGCAACTCATCCTCCACGATTTGCAACGTGCCGAGGATTCGAGTCGCCAACTTTAACCACTCTGTAGCCAAAATAGGTTCAGGATCTCCAGCAAAAGTAGGTGGATCCATGCGCCTGAACTCCCGCATCGCTACTGTAGCCCTTGCCTCAGGCACTCTCTCCCTAACAGCCTTACCTCTAAAGGTCTCAACCAGCTGCTGGATTAAACCAACTAGCACACGCAACAACTCCGTCACGTCCATCAGTCCCAGGGGAGCATTTACATCCCCAGCATCAGGGATAGGAACATCCCCTTGGCCAACACCACGGCCACGGCCACAACCTCGACCACGGCCTCGCCCTCGTCTCACAGACATCACGTCTATATGAAAAGACAGAACATGAGGTGCAGCACATACCATAAACCATCTAAGCATGCTAACACATAAGCACATAGGTTCATGCTAAACAAACTCTACATACCGAGAAGAACCGACAAGAATAACGCGTCAATCTGGATAACCTACTCAGATTCCCTGCCAGAAATCACGTCAGCTAAATGCGTTTCTAACTTAGCTCCCAAGTTTGTTAATCCAAACGCCCAAAGACAGGATTAATCAATCCCACAGTTCAACCCCCATGCTCACATATACACATCATTCACGTATGACTTGCATGCTATCACGTTCATGTTATAAAAACATCTAAACACAAGCAGTCAAGCACACGCAATCAACCTCACACGGGAATGCACCCTCCTCCCACAGCTCATAGGTATTCGAACCCAGAGCTCTAATACCAAGCTTTCACGTCCCAAACTCCGGGTCATGTGAAACACCCACAAACAACCAACCCGAGAATACACTCTCAAAATAAACCATACATGCATTGTATATAAATGCCAAACAGCTTACATTACACGGCTCCAACGCTAGAAAACATGTCACAGCATACATGTAACAGAAAGAACAAAAAGGAAGACTATAACACTTCCACCTCTCCAGCACCTCCAGATCAACCTACGTGACCAGTATTTAAAGAAAATTAAATCCCACGTCATGAGCCGAGGCTCAACAGAAACTAGACAGGCATGCAATATAAACAAAACATGCTAAGAAATCGAAGTGCAGGTTTAGACTCTCTTTCAAGCCTTGAAAATAGTTTGAAAACGGTTTTAGATCATGACTCACAAGAGCCATTAAAAACAATTTTCACAAGCAATGGGAAAGCGAGGATAAAAACCATATTTTGACTCATCAGAACCTTGAAAACGATTCTAGTACTACGACTCCCCGCAGGCCGTTAATACAATTTTTAAGAAAATTGGTCTATTCATCCCAATATGCAATACACGCAATCCATGAATCATCTCGGACTTTCACCGAAGGACCACAGCACCCAACTAATGCAACGTACACAACCTGTGCAACACACGCCACGCACACAACCCGTGCAACACACACAATGCACGCCACCCGTGCAACACACGCATCTTCACAGACTTTCACTGTATGACCATTATCCTCCCTCATATGCATCTTCACGGACTTTCACCGAGGGACCACTATCCGCCCCTCATATATCTTTATGGACTTTCACCGATGGGACCAATATTCGCCCCACATATGCATCTTTACGGACTTTCACCGAAGGATCACAGCCCTACATATGCGTCCTTGAAGACATAGCTTAACCAGTGCAGCACATGCACATATAAAAGATCATAAAATCGCATATGACCACATATCCGTCCAACAATGTACAAGAATAAAACTATCCACAGTTTTATAATCATAGAAGAACATATAATCTCGACGTTCCACATAAAGATGCCACACAACCCAACACAACATCACATGCCACACAAACCGTCATCCGCTCACCCGAACGACCCGTTCACACACTGGGACAACCAACACCTAACTTGGAGGCCAACACCAGAACCTCCCAAAAAATGGTTCTCAAGAAAACCCGCCTTTAAACCAAACAATGGACACACACGTCCTGCACACAACCAACACGCCCACAATCGTGCCACAACACTCAAAACTAACCATGCACGTCACACCCGAGGACGGCATCTAAACCAACACTCGAAGCCATGATGCGACTCCCGAAACCACCACACAACTAACCAAACCCCAAAGGCATCCAACCGTATTTCAATTGACTAACCCCATAATCAATCAACTCAATACAGTCAGAAACCAATTGGAAACCAAGGCCCAACTACCTCTCATCAAACAACAACCTAGGACCATAGCCACAACCCCCAAAGGCAAACCCCAAAAGCAAAACACAAAACTGTCCGAAAATAGCCCAGACCGATCGATCGGTTGAGGGACCGATCGATCGGTCACCCAGCCCTCTCGATTTCTTGAAAAATAGAATAGTTTTTCAACCCCCAAAATGCGTAAAAACCCAAAATCAAAGCCTCCAAACACCAGATTTGATACCCACGGGCATACCCAAGCTCAAGACTACTTCAAAGCCTCGAAAGGAACCCTCAACACCCGATTCCATCCAACTGAAAACGACGAACAACGGGTTTTAAACCCAAAAACCCAACGTTTACAAAAAATCAGATCTACAGCTATTCGACTGGTAAAAATACACCCGATTACATGTAGCATCCTTATAAAACTGGAATCCCACCATGCCAATAACAAGGATCCGCTGTTGGATAGTTGAAAATCGAGCCCTAGGCCCCCAAGAAGTTAGAGAGAAGGCAGAGAGAAAACGAAAACTTACGGGAGAAGTTTTGAAAAATATTTTTTGAAAATATCTAACTCCAGATATTTATAATAGGCCTCCAAAATATCTTTTTTTTTAAATTTTCGAGATTCGCACCACAACGGCCCACGGCCTTGGGAACCTACCCTGCATGCATATCTAAGTCCGATCATGCAACAAAAGCAATAAAAATATGCTCAAACAAAAACTCGTAACGCACATCCGAAAACGTCGAAAAAGAAAGTGGGTCAAGGTCCCACATTACTGCTATTTTATGTCTAAAAAACTGTTCAAAGTTAGTCCCGAAAACGTCGCAAAACATCAAAAAATAGCTCAAAACTATTATCAAAAATCGTCGCCATCGATGCTATTTTTTTGACAATTTTTTGCTGGGTTGGTGCTATTTTCAATGCAAAAAATCTGCAGAAAATTTACTAGAAAAACTTGTATCAAAATCGTTGAAAAACCACCGCGATTCGTGGCCCAAAAAACACGAAACCACCGCTGGTTATGTCACTGCCTGTTCTTCGTGTTTTTAGATATTCAAATCTGTTCTTAAATATTCTAAATAATATTTAAAAATAAATAAAAAATTTTACATCGAAAACCTATGTCCCAAAGGCTCACATTCGAACTAAAAAAAAAACTTAAACTATCACGATCAACCCTCGTTATTGAAAAAATAATTAAATCATTTATCAAACCATTCAATCAAACATGAATATAACGAAGATTATAAAATCAGAATTAGAATGCCTGTAAAATAATGTTAGCACAGTTCTAAATCTACCCGACCTCTCGATTAACCGTAAACAAAATCAAAACGACTCTTATATCAATTGTTGGAGGCAAGCTGCTAAGATCATTGATTTGTAAATGATTTTTCGATAAATAAAAACTGGACGGGCAATCCCTGAAACAGACTCCAGATAAAAACTTTTTGATATCGAACGATTAAAAATAAAACTCGTGTCATATCAGCAAAACAACCGGCCACCTCTAGATAAAAACTTATCCAAATCAGAATCAGGCATCCAAATCCTATCAGGATTCCTCGAGATGCAGTGTTATACAAATACATCACGGTCCCGAGCCATATTAGCAAAACAGCCAGCCACCACTAGCCCAAAACCAACACCCACAGCCGGTGCTGCTGCTTACCGCCGCTTCCCACGGCTTTTGCCACTTCCTCCGAAGTTCGTTTTTATCTTGATTTTTTTTTACGAAAATAGCTTACAAAAAAACTATTTTTTTGTCAAAAAATCAGATTGAAAATATCCCCGAAAATAGCTTTCGAAAGGCCCGAAGGGGCTGTGCCGCCATCGCTCATAGCGTCGCCGTTGTCGCTGCCGTTTCTCCCTAGTTCTGTGATTGTTTCGACTCCCGTTTTCTGTTATTTTTAGCACTGATATATAGACACTTGCAGCCCAGAAGAACGCCACAAAAATAGTCCCGAAAAGCCTAAAAAATAGCCCCCAAAACAGCCCTGGTGCCGCTGCCCACCGCTGCTGCTTGTGCCGATTTTTGTGCCGCCTTTTGTAGCTATTTTTCTCCAACTTTTGGAGTGGTTTTCAACCCTATTTTGTTTATGTCTTATGCCTAAAAATTACTCAAATAATTCTAAAAAATCTAAAAAAAAACACCAAAAACGACTCGGACCGCCTACGCGAGGATATTTTGTGCTGGCTTTTTGCTGTTTTTTGGATATGTTTTGCTTCTATTTTTTATACCTACAACCTATAGAAAACCTTCTAAAAAACCTATCAAAAACCGTGGAAAAACAACCGTGATCCAATGCCCAAAAATCCCAAAACCACCGCTGGTGTCGCCGATTTTTTCGTTGCCTGTTCTTCGTGTTCTTGGACCTTCGAATCTGTTCTTACATATATCGAACAATATCTAAAGAACATAAAAACTTTTATATCGAAACTCATGTCTCGAAGGCTCACAATCGATCTAAAAAATTTAAAACTATCACGATCAACCCTCGTGATTAAAAATCAATAATAATCATCATTCAACCATTCAATCAAACATGAATAAAGTAATGATCATAAAATTAGGATTTGAACGCCTGCAGAACAAAGTTAGCACAGTTCTAAAGCTACCCGATTCCTTGATTAAACCATATTCATAAATCAAAATGACTCTGATACCAATTGTTAGAGGCAAACTACCAAGATCATTGATTAGAATACGATTTTTTTGATAAAAAATACTAGATGGGTAATCGCCGAAACAGACTCCAGTTAAAACCTTTTGATGCCGAACGATCAAAATAAAAATTGTACTTCCAAAATTAGATTCGGGATTATACCTTTCAAAATCTGGTAGAATGATTTTGGTTATTGCAACAACTACGAATCTGAATCCTTCGAGTTGAAGCCCTGATCAAGCATTTTACTGTATTCTCGATGCGTATCACGAACATAGGGTGGGCTATGATCCTTCGTAAACAAGAACCTGCTAAACTAATCAACTTTAGGTTTACGTGGAAACCTTAGTCTTGAAAGACGACTTATGATTAGGATTTAGTATAACCGCATATATATAGGGATACAGCAGGGACCTGTGCAGTAAATACAACTATTAACTCACCGGGACTATAAACCCATAAAAGATCGCACCCTCTAATGAATCAAAACAATGAATATCAAATAGACGCAAATAATAATTATTTTGGGATTAAGAGCATAAGCACTCATAATAATCTTGGGGTGTGAATTAATTTATATAGTCAGTATAAAATTAATTACTCTAATATGGTCCCGTTCAATACACACAAAGTGTACTAGCACAGCGAGTCGGAACAATAAATGACGCTATTATCTATTTCCCGTAACCAAGATAGGTCTACTAAAACTTTATGCTACGGTCGTACCGATGGTTTATTCAATTCCATCTAAACTGTGAACTAAAACTTATATTCTGCAAGAACCTATATTATGATCTACTGTGTGCAAGTCGTACTTTACACACTAAATTAAATACTGTACAGAATAAATGCCATCCATGCATAACATTTGAAGAAATGATATTACATTCATTGCTCATTAAGATTCTCATAAAATGAAAAAATAATTTTTTTAAAAAATAAAATTAAATACTAAAAATAACAAAGTCTATGATTTTTAGCATATAATCCTAACAACCCTACCAATTACATCAATCCCCCATACTGAGAATAGTCACGGTGACGTCAAGTTATACATTGAGATGGTGGAACATGCATAAGATTTGCGTGGATTTGACAATTGTGACATTCTGGCATGAACTTTACATAGTTTGTCTCCATGGTCATCCAAAAGTACCCTTGTTACAGAATCTTCTCGGCTATCATATTTCCACTCTGTGTTCCCTTCATCAACTTTTAGCCTTCTTCGCTATTGACACACAACTTATTTATCCCGAAATGCCCCATTTTGTACAATTTTTCCCTCCAAATGATGAATTGTGTTGATATTCTTTTTATCACCCTTGTGTCCCTCTTACTGGCGTACTTAGGGTATTTGCCCTTTTTCTAAGAAATTATGAATATCATGGTACCGGGGGAGATTATCCAAACTTTCTTCAATTGTTGTTGTCATCTCGTATGCTGGTCTTCTCTTTTGCTCAATGACTATTGGCCTCATCCTGACTCCTGATGGCATGTCGATCATGGAAGCTAGCATGACTAAGGTATCGACGTACTTATTTTGCAATCTCGAGACATGGGTGAAAGTTATGGTTTCAAAGTACAAAATCATTCTTTCAAGTTCCTGATGATACAAAATTAATGTTTTTTTCCTAACCTTCCATCCTCCTCTGGCATGCGAAATGTTGACACCCCATTTTTACCCCGCTCCTAAAAAAAAAGTAAGCTAATTCTCTCTATATTTCTTTTGAAACCAGGTGGAGGAATGCAAAACAATCCAGCCAAGAAAAACCAAATATGAACCATTGATTACAAAGAGCCTACAATGGCCACAAAAAGTCATTATAAAATCGAGGTCATTGAACGGTAGGAATTCACAGTATCAGATTTGATACGAGCAAAATCGGACCATGCAAAGAAATTCCAGACGATTCAGATAAAAGAACACGATTGAAACTGTTGAATATAATGGAATCTTAGAAGCAACCAAAAGCGGCGAAGAAGCTAGAATCATCAAACAGAAGGAATTCACAATATCAAGCGCGATGCACCCAAAAATGGTAAACCGACCCGCTAAAATTTCAAAATGGAAAGGTAATGTTTTCTCAAACCTTTCCGTCAATATCTGGTTTGCCGAGAAAAATATTTTGCGGGTTCAAACCCAAAATGCGCGAATGACGATTTTGCCCCCAAAGGCCCGACGACCCATCTCTAGCTGTCTCCTACTTCAAGATTAGTCAAACGAATGAGGCAATTACACCTAGTGATACACATGAGTTCGTTTTCAAAAAACAAATCCATCTAAACCAAGTGGAGTAATTTTTGAGCAAATTTAACCCCGATTCGACGACCCTTTCAATTTCTAAACGTCGTATCTGCTATGACCTATGGGAACACCATAAACCCCAAAGGGTAAATCCATTTGCTTCTATGTCCAAAGCTTGGATCGTATATCAAGATTCGCCTCAAACTGACTTTGTTTGACTGGTACAGGATAGCACCAAAGTTTGCTATTCGATAAAAATCTCGAACATTGTGCCCACTAATCGGGGATGATTTGACCAAAGATGAGTTAGCAGTTGAATCTAGAACATCAAGTTTACCACAGTAACACTCTTCTGGGGATAAAATTGTACCCTTTTTATACCCTTTTTTTTAACGGCTAAAAAGGGGCCCAACCATTGGATGAAGGGCACGTGGAAATCGGCTCCATAGAGCCGGCAATGTCCACCGTTGGTTGGTGACACCTGTCAATCAACTCTATAGATCTAGAAAATCATTGCCTATACAAGCAAGGCCACCCTAGTGCATTTTTCACATCTTCTTCGCCCAAAAAATGCTGAAGCGCTTTGTTCCCTCAAATACACCTCCTCAGTCCCTTCACTGTCTTTGTCAAAAGGAAGAAGCCAAGATCTAGTGGCTTTTAAGACAAGACCTGAGGAGAAAATGCAACAACCCAAACATCAAAAAGCTCTGAATAGGTATAAACAATACTCACGGGTTCCCCCTTTTCTCATCTCTTTTTTCATTTCTCCTTTTTATTTATTTTTTATTTTATGTGAAGATCTTGCTCAGTCAAGATTCTACCCATTTAGAAAATAAATGCACTTCCCCCTTTCAGCCGAACCGCTGCCCGTGAATATTCGACTAAAAGCCTTTTTTTGAGCTTATGCTCATTTTTGTCAAAAGTGCATATGAAATTGGTATATGATGTCTAGTAGTAATGGGTATACCACCAACGAAACCATTGACTGTAACGACCCGGTTCAGATCCTAGTTGTAATGACATAGTTGAAACCCTAGTATTGGCAACGGTTAGCCCATGAGATCTTAGGTCACTAAAAGGTTAGAAAAAGATTAGGAAAAATCCTTATTCAACCCAAAATTCTAATTCGATTCAGAAATCCTAAAAGACCTAACACTCAGGAGGAAAAACCCCTAATGCGAAAAGAAAGCCTTCAAATCTCGAAGTTCATTAACTTACTCTAAGACACTAATTCAAAACCCTAAGGAGATAAATCTAGAAATGAAACTCCGGGCCCCAAACACTTCTTAAGAAATACTAACCTAGTCTCGTAATCTTTCAAGCCCAACACTCTATATATGTACACAAACTCCATGTCCAAAGAATAAGAGAATCAAGTGTAAGCCCCAACTTGGAAACAACATCATACTCAAAGACCTAAAATCCCGTAACTTTTAATAATTGTACTTCAATCCCAAATCTTTAAGATAACAGCACTTTTAGCTTAAGACACCAAAATTCATAATAATTTATAAATCTTATGAGAAGACACTTTAGTCCACGTCCAAATTACTCCCAAGAGTTCTTAAGAATTTTAGTTTCGATAATTACACACAAGTCTCTCACATCTTTATAATTGCACAAAAGTTCCTGAGATATTTGTCATCCATAATTCTCTACAACCAACATTAATTAATATATATATATATATGGAAGACTACCTAGAAATATGTGCCCAAAATATTTTAATAAATAAAAAAAACTACAATATTCAAATCAAATCAAATAAAAATCAAATCAAATCAAATCAAATTTCAACTTCCAAGACATTAAAATACATCATAATAATCACAAGTCTCCAAAATACCATCAATACACGTGCACATATATATGTACACAAAATCTCATAAATAAAGTAAACAAATATAAAATATATCTTTTATGAGAATTGAACTAAACCGGTTAAAAACTTAGTATATTAAATCTCAACTAAAAGACCAAAATTTGACACATATACAATTTTAACTCAACCTTTTATATCAAAACAAGAAATAAAGACAAAAATAAAACAAAATAACAAAAATACCCCTTCATAATTGGTTCTACTTAGAAAATTATGCCAAAAAGTCACATTTTGCATTTTAAGTTCAAAATGAGAAAAAGATGTACAAGTCAAGTATTATTATGACTGAAGACTATTCAAACAAGTAATATACATAATAATATAATATTATAGTCTAACAAAAGCAAATGTGTCATTATTAAAATTCTTACACACTTAAATAAGTAAAAAAGTCACATCTAGTCAAAATAATTTAAAGTGGCTTAATTGTTTACATTTAAACAATTGATTGTTGTCAAAAATTTTATAAACTATAATAATAATAATAATAATAATAATAATAATAATAACACCAAAATAATTCATTTTAGTAAGTTAAAAGACCAAAAAAAATACATCAAATCAATTTTAAAAATACTTTCTTGGATAATATAGTGCCAAAATACCACCAAATAAGCAATTAAAGTAAAATTTGAGCACATAAACGAACCAAACAGCCCCTTGGCCAAAATGCCACTTGCAAGAATTTGAAATTATATTTCTCAAAAAGACCAAAAATAGCTTGCAACCAATGGAATTAAAAGAAGTTCAAAATAAAGCCTACACCTCCATCTTTAAGTCCACTACCAGTTCCTTCTATAAAAACAAGACCCAAACACTCATTTCCTTCCCTCATATCTCAGCAATATAGAGAGAGAAACACCAGATTTTGTGAGTTCTTGGAGTTCTTCATGTGTTGGGAGAAGGAGGAAGGAAGAAAGGAGGGAAAGGAGAAGGTTCTAAGGAGGAGGCTAGGAACTTTTAAAGCTAAATCCAACCTACCTTCCACCATTATTTGATCTTTCTAAGGTAAGTAAAACCTCTTTTCAATATCACACAAAATCTCCCTCAACTCATCTCTTAACACACATTCAAGATCAAGAATCAAGAATGAACCAAAAAGGCATTGAAGAGATGAAGTATGGGTTGTTCATGTTTTGTACTGTGACGCCCCGTTCACCAGGTACGTTGAGATATACATAAATATAAATAAATAGATATTCTAACTATTCATTCATATTTACATACGTTAGTTATTACATCATAAAGGAGTTTTGAACTGTTCAAAAGTACATAACTATTACAGTTTCACCAAAAAAATTCAAAAATTACACTAAGCACGGGAAAATTGAATAAAAGAACAAAAACAGAGGTCTCGGATCCTCAGAACGCATCAGCGGGATCTACGTGCTCTTAGAATTCACCCTGTTCTTCAAACTCTTCTTCTCCCTCTGGGATGACGTTCTCTAAGAACTCATTCTCACCTGTGGCACGAATGCCATGAGCCAAAGCCCATAAGCAAAACACTCTAACCTTCTAACTAATCTCACGACAGAAAATTCATCACAACGCATATCATATTACACCCAGTACAATTTATAGTCAAGGAGACAGATAAATTTATGATAGGATAGCAGATAAGTCAATAAACATGCGTATATAAGATGTTGTGTATGCAATGCAAATGTCCAACCCGACATACACTAAGATTATAATAGGAATTCCACACCGAAAATCACCAGAGTAGACTTTTACGGGTATTTGATCACCAAAGCCATTATCACGCCTCGTTGCGAATAGTAAATGCTTTGCTGGGCTTCATGCCACAGCTGTTTTACTCAATGGCAAAGCTCATAGTATAACTCGCAAAGTTTAAGGTACAAGTATGTGAAATACAAGCTACAATTATCAAGATATAATTCAAACTTGAGAGCATCAGTTCAAAATCATCATATATTCACTTAAAAACACTAATCAACTAATTCAAATCAATCGTCATATAAAACTTGGGTCTCATAGAAAAGGGTACTCAAATCACACTTAGCAACTTTTAAGGCCAAAAATCGAGTATTAAATTAAAAGGGTCGACAAGGTTTTGGGGCATCTAGACTTAGAATCAAGTTATGATTTTTAAACACCATTTAGATAACAATATTTTCTACAATTCTTATGTTTATTACTAAGGCCAAAACCTAAGGCAAAAGGGTGAACAAAACATCCTAAGCAAAAATGGTTTAACACTTTTCTCAAGATTTTACCAAAAATACGCCTCTATTGGTCTCAATTTTAGGATATCATATCAAGTCCAAATGAGCCCATTTTTGGATATGTTCTATTTTAGCATGTCTCCTACAAGTTGTATGTTTAGTGCTAATGGTAGTTATTTGGAACAAGTTAGAGTTTTTAGCTATTTTAGAAAATAGGTTCTATCAGCCGCCAAAACTCAGCAGAGCTGATTTTGGACGGAGGGTTTAAAACAGTTTTGATGGCGTAGTCCATATGTCAGCTACAATGTTCATATAGACTACTTTTGGAGTATGTCACTAAACATAGGGGTTTTGGGTTACAAAAAAACATGTGACAGAAGTGTCATTTGAGGGCTGAAATATAACAGAGGGTTTCAAAGGGGTTTTAGCTTATCAACACTCAATATGTTGTGCTCATTTTTGGTGGGTACTTAGATATAAATGTTTTCTACAACTTTTATGTTTTGGCCAACTTTCGGATCTCATTGTAAACTAGATTTTTTGGGTCGGTAGTGTTTATTGGTCGAAAAACGATACACTTTGGTAAGATTGCAATATCTCGAGTTCTACTTGCTCAAATGCGTTGAAACCAACTTTGGATGAAAGATAACACAAAAATATAAATCTGGACATAAATAACATGCTTAGATTAATTTTTTACGTTGAGTTATGGCATTCCAAAGTCTAGGGCAGAAACATCAAAGTTCTAAAAAATCAAGTCCTTTTATGTTCAAGGCTCCTACTTATGATATGTTAAGGTTTTATCCCATTTCTTTACATGCTTGTGTTTTAGTCATGAACACCAAAGTTCCAGCACACTTTTAAGTCATCAAACTCAAAAATAACAATGCACAACATCTCATATCATTCAAAAACACAACCCCTAATTCTCAACTACGACGCTTTTTCTGTTTGTTTTCAGTTCTCAATTCTTAAAGTATTTAAATAGATTGGTTGAGGGATATTTTGAGTGATATTAGAAATAAAGTTTAGAGATTTTACTTACTTGTTTCAAGGACCAAATGAGGGAGGATGGTGAATTAGGACTTAGCCTTAGGAAAACTCCCTTGATTCTTTCTTTTCCTTCTTTTTTTCCCTCAAACTCACATGAACACTCAACAACAATGGAGATCTGCTTTCTCCCCTCTGTTTGGATAAAAATATGAAGTGAAGAAGAGGGTGTTCGACTTGGTTTATGTAGGGAAGGGCTAAGGAACAAAGGGGGGACAAAAAGGTACTTTAAAGATTTTTTTCCTTCTTTTTAATTAATGAGATATGAGGTGATTAGACTTGGTGTAATATTTGAGGCTTATACATCAGATATGAGGAAGAGAAATACAACTAAGGTTGGTTTGGAAGACAAAAATTTGATCTCCCATCAATCAAGGGGCTCTTTCTTGGTTTACGTGCCCTTATTGTGCAAGAAAATGTTTTAAAAGTTAATTTGATGTATCTTTTTGGTGTCGTTTCCTACTGAAACCTATTATTTTAGTATGTTTATAATAAATTTACTATTCTCATGAATTATCATAGCTTCCATAGTAATTGATTAATTAGATGTAGTCTTTTAAGTCAAATTAAGCTATTTTGGCAATATATGACTTTTTGACTTATTTTATTGTGTATGAACTTCAATAATGATTTTTTTACTTTTATTAACCTATAATACCATATTATTATATATATATTAATTTTTCAACAAGTGTTGGATCATCATAATACTTGATTTAATACCTTTCTCACCTTTTCAAGCTAAAAGAAAGCAAAAAGCTACTTTTTAGCACAACTTCCAATGTGGTCGGCCACTAAGGGGCATTTTGGTCATTTCTTATGTTATTTTATCTTTTGCTACTTAGTTGTACTTAAATTCTTGATTTAGGGTGTCTATGTATCAAAATTTAAAATTTTAAGATTTTTTGTTGTACTAGGGGCAAAACGGTTATTTTACCCTACTTGTGAGGATTTTTGATTTCTAATTCATTATTTCATGATAATTACTTAATTTATAATGTTGGGAGACTCTCCAGATGTTAAGGTTTTGTTACCTGAGTTTTGGACCTTTATAGAATTTTCGGGTTGAACTTAGGGTTTTCGAGTCGCGTTAGAGTTTTGAGTCTCTTTCGTGCTCTATGGCCTCATAGACTATCCGTCACTAATACTAGGGTCCGAGCAGGGTCGTTACATGTACATTATGAGATGTGATTGTATGTTGTTATTCTTGAGTTTGATGACTTGTGTGAGTTTTAAATCATTGGTATTTAAGTCTAAAACACATGCATGCAAAGAAAATGGACCAAATGTTGACATACTATGAGCTAGGTGGCTAGAACACTTGTAGGCCTAAATGTTGACCTCTCTGTCCCGATTTTTGAAAAATCATAAATAAATATAGAAAACTGATCTATGTGTTCTCTTTATATCCAGACTTAGAGTTTGATCTTATCTTTCATATAAAATTAGTTTGAACTAATTTAAGTGAGTACAATTTGAGATATAGAATTTTTTGCCAAAGAGTGTCAGTTTCAGGCCAGTACGTATTGAAGATCAAAAAATCCTATTTTAAAACGTGATCTAAGCTTAGGTCAAAACATAAAAGTTATCGATAACATATATATCTAGCTACCCACAAAAAAGGAGCCCAACATATTGAGTCTTAATAAGTCAAATCACCTCTAAAGGTCACTATTATGATTTAGTAAGTAACAGAACCTTTTGTCATATGTTTCTATGCAACTAAAAACTCGTATTTTAATTGACCTACTCCAAATGTAGTTTTCATGAAAAGTGTAGGTAATATATTTATCTAGTTTTTGTCCAAATATTAGACCCAACAACCCCCGGATGATCCCCTAAACTATTTTTAAACCCTCTATTGAAAATAGGTTCTACTGTGGTTGTATGACTAACTGAACCTATTTTACAAAATGACTTATTTCTCTAACTTGTTTCAAACAACTACCTTGAGCATTATTCATGAGACTTATAGGGGACATATTGACTATAACATATCCAAAAATCAAACATGTAGGACCTGATTGGACACCCCAAAACCCAAACCAACTGAGGCCCTTTTTCTGTACTTGCTTATATAAAATGCTGAACTATTTTCACTTGTATGAATTTATTCACTTATTTTTATTAGGATATGACCTTAGTGTTAAACATAAAGGTTGTAGGAAATCTTTTTATCTAAGTAGTGACAAAAAATCAAAACTTAACTCCAAGTCTAAGTACCTTAAAACACTGTTGTATTTTTTTAAATTAATACTTGAAAGTTGGCCCTTAAGTTGTTAACTGTGTGGTTGACATGCCTTGGTTATGAGACTTGAAGTATGTGTTTTAATTGATTTAAATTAGATGATTATTGTTTTAGAGTGATTATATGATGATTTGAACGCTTGCTATAAAAATTGAATCATGTCTTGAGAATTGTAACTTATGCTTCATATGCTTGTACTTAGTGCTTTAATGAGTTATACCACGTGCTATGCCATGCTTAGTTTAATGCCATATAAATAATTGTACTTGAGATGCATGTTGTACACCATGGGCATTGTCACACTTACATCCTAGCATGTTGGAGTCTATTTTGTATCTACTATTGTGGGTTGGGATATGTTGGAGTTGTTCTCTTTCTCTGTTCTGAGTCTGGTTGCCAGTTTATAATTGTTTTGGGATGTATTCCCTGTAAACACTTTAGGCGTGTCCCCGGTGTTGAAAATTGTGTTAGGAATGTATACTGAAAAGCCATGCTTTTTAAGTTTTTTTTTATCCCTGGCATATTAATGAGAAACATTTGAGATATTTTTGCATTCGTGGTTTCATATTTATATTTGTGATGAATGAA
>JAOTRH010444897.1:0-31887 GCA_034768845.1 Heliamphora exappendiculata
AAAGTGTGATACAAACGAGTGTGTTGATCCAGGGTCTATTAGAATATAGGCATCTCTATCAAAAGCGGTAAGTGTACCTGTCACTACGTCAGGCGTTGCTTGAGCACCTTGGTATGTGATAGCAAAAACTCGTGCCGGGACCCTCGGGGCCTCCATTAGTCCTTTCCTCTTGTCTTGAACACTTCCAGCTGGCATCCATTCTTCTACTTCCTATAAATGATTGTGCGGGTAGTCTAGAATGTCCGCATTGAGTAGCGATGTGCCCCGGTTCACCACAATGACAGCGAACGATTCCTTAGTTGATCCTTGGACAATCCCTCTTAAAGTGGTCAAGGGCTTCACATTTGAAGCAACCATTTGTTTTTGTCTTCTTCGTTCATTCTGACGTTTCCTTCTTAACTCAGTCCCCTCTAGGTTTGAAATTTCTCGCGGTCGACTGATGACTCTGGCTTCTGAAAGCCGGTGGCCTTGGAGCACCACTCCTACGACCTTGCCCCTATCTTGCTCATTGTTAGATTTTCGAACTTACGCTTCTTAAAGTCTTCACGTGTCCCTTCTCCCTCTTTCACATCTTTCTCGATCATCTTTTCCTTGTTCACTAAACTTGCATAGTTATTCATTTTGAGAACCGTCATTCTTGTTCTGATCGAAAAACTTAACCCCTTTTTAAATCTCCTGCACCTCGTCTCCTCATCGTGTATAAGCTGGGTGGCATATCGTGATAATTCTGTAAACTTCATCTCATATTATGCTACAGCCATCCTACTGTGTTCCAAATCAATGAATTCTTGCTCCTTCTCATATTTGTAGGTTATGGGTTTATATTGTTCGTCGAACGCCCTCATGAAATGATCCCAAGTAATCATCTAGGGTACGGGAGGTTCTGTTCTTAGCATTGGAATTTTCAGTAATTGCTCTGTGGCTTCCCACCAATGATACGCTTCTCCTCTGAACATAAAAGCTATGAGGTCAATCCTGACATCTGCCTCTACACCTAACCTATCCAAAATACGTACGGCATCCTTCAACCAGTTTTCTGCTTCTACGGGGCTAAGGGTTCCTGTGAACTCCTTTGTGCCCAAGTCCTTAAATTGCTTGATTAGGGAGTTATTGTTCCTTTCATATTGCATTGTGATCTATCTCGCATTTTGTTCTATCAATCTTGCTGTCACCTCCAACATCCTAGCGGTTGGGTCAGGTTCTACCGGTCCTACTTGCAGAGATTCTTCTTACTGCACTTCATTAATCTGGCCCGGGTTAAAAGACGCTCTATTTGAGTTTTCCATGCTTCTCTCTATTATAAGAAAGGTATACATTAGAGCTCGACACAAGAGTCTAATTTATAGACATAAGAATAAGAACAAACTATCTACAAAAGGTTTTAATGACACAAGGGTTGTCCCACCTTAGATCTAATAACCCACATAGACTTAGCAAACCGATAGCAACACAAGACACCTCTCGGGTTATCTCCCTAATTTGATAACTTGCTTAGACTTCTAATTAGAACCCTACATCTGCAAAACACGTTTCCCAAATGGATCTCAAAGCCTGTCAGTTAGATGCCCAAAGGCAAAGGTATGACTACCCGAGGCCGAATCCATTCTTCTCAACAAATCGTGAGATGACACACTTAACCTACGGTCCACCATAGATCACACTCTAATAAGTCTACAGAACCTATAACCTGGAGCTTTGATACCAAATGTAACACCTCGCTCCCGCAAGGCACCAAACCTACACAAAGGTATATGATCCCACCACAGACTGCAGCCCAAGATATAGACAAGGGATAAAGATATTAAGAGCCCAAACAAGAACTTTTCAAGCAACCATAACATCTTAATATCAAAAGAGGTAAACACGAGTCACTAGGGATTCACCATCTCAAGGCATACATTTCTTCTAAAAGGTCAAAAAGCTTCAGATCTTATACATGAAGTTTTGCCAACACTAAAATTAAAAAAAAAAAAATTGGCCAAAACGATTTCCAACACCAGATCCAAAACTACTCGATGACGCCTGTGGTGGACCAACTCCTAGCCATTCCTGTTATCTGCAACCACAGAGGTTACAGGAGAGCGCACTTAGCATTATCATGAATAGAAATTACAATTGCTTAGTTAACGATAACTTGAAAACCTTTTTCAAAAAAAGAAATAGTTCATCACATTTTTTATGAAAAACATAGAAACTGATGCATTTGCTTGAACATAAAAACATCACAGAATATACAGAACCTTCTCAATACTGCAAACAAAAAATATGTTCTTGGCTCAACTGCCACAAATTTAAAATGCATGACCACTTTCTCAAATCTAGACTCAAACCCCAACAGTGTCCAAGTAGTCGTCAACCTCACGACCGAGAGTTTCGACGGTACCGTAACATTAATTTGCAATGCACGGATAGCAATGTGACGGAATGGGGGCCACTTTTCACCAAGCACAAGTGGTATATGCTAAAATGTGGGACTCAGCCTAAAAGCCTTTAAGGCAAAAAATCCCGCTTAACGAGACACCTCCCCTATAGGGATAAATGAAAAATTCATAATTGGGTAACCTCCCTCATAACAGGGAATAGGAGGGCTAAAACCTTTATAACTTGGCACATTAGAATAACCACATAAAATTAACCATACTTTCATAATAACATCATGCTTGCTTAGAATACCACGGATAGCACACTTGAATTAAAAACATTATGATTTTTAAAACAACAGGTTCATGTGATCGTCAAACCAGACATACTTCAAAACATGCGCTTCAAAGCATTTGTAAGCATCGTTTACATAAACTCAAGTTCAAGATAATAGCTAAGCACTCTCACCTTTTATAATGCGCATATGAACTGAGTCACCCCCAGCAAGCTAAGTAGGACCCCCGAGTTCTACAACCTTCGAGCCAAACAAGCAAAACACGACTTGACTGTTAATCACGAAATCCTTCCCCTTTTGTAAGTGAAACAAAAATGATTCTCAACGTGAAATGTTTTCTTAATTTTTGGGACCATGGTTACTTTCTTTTTAGGTTTAAGGGTACTACGCGCTTACCCAAACCTTCACTTATTTAAAGATTTTAATTAACCATTTATTACTCTCTTCCAATCTTTATATTTTAAGGTACTGCAGCATTTTGAGGTACTTAGACTTGGAATTGGATTATAATTTTTGGTGAAGATTTAGATTAAAAGATTCCCTACAACTTTTATGTTTAACACCAAAGCCAAAACCTAAGGAAAAAGGGTGAATAAAGCATCACAAGAAAAATCAGTTCAGCACTTTTCTCAAGATTTTACCAAAACTATGCTTCCGTTGGTCTCGGATTTGGGAAACTAGACCAAGTCCAAATGAGCCCATATTTGCGTATGTTCTATTTCAACATGTCCCCTACAAGTTTCATGTTTAGATCTAAGGATAGTTGTTTGGAATAAGTTAGAATTTTTGGCCATTTTAGAAAATAGGTTTTGTCAGTCACCAAAACTCAGCAGAGCCACTTTTGGAAAGAGGGTTCGAAATGGTTTGGGGGCATCATCCCGAGGCTTTTAGGTCTAATTTTTGCACAGAACGTAGTTCAATATGCTAGATACAAAGTTCATGTAGACCACTTTTGGACTAGATCACTTAAAATAGGGGTTATGGACTACACAAAAATATGTGACAAAAATGTCCCTTGAGGGCTGGAACTCAATAGAGATTATCAAAGGGGTTTTCACCTACCAAACCTCCATAATTTGTGCTCATTTTTAGTGGATGGATATATATACATCTTATCTACAACTTTCATGTTTTGACAAAAGTTCGGATCTCATTTTAAACTAAGGTTTCCAAGTCAGTAGTGTTGACTGGTTGGAAAATGACACACTTTGGTAAAATTGCAATATCTTGAGTTTTACTTATTCAAATGAGTTGAAACTAACTTTGGATGAAAGCTACCACAAAAATATAAATTTGGACATAAAGAACATGCTTATATAAATTTTTTACTTTGAGTTATTGCGTTCCAAAGTTCAGGACAGAAACATTTATGTTCTAAAAAATCAAGTCTCTTAGGGTCCAAGTCGTTTACTTATGTTATGTCAAGTTTTTGTTCTATTTCTTTGCATGCTTGTGTTTTAGACTTTAATATCAAGGCTTCAGCACACTTAGAAGTCATCAAACTCAAAGATAACAACACACAACAACATCTCAAATCACCCATAATCATAACAGCCCTAAATTCCAACTACGATGCATTTTCGGTTTAATTTCGGTTCTCGATTCTTAGAGTGTTTAAAGAGATGTGCTGGGGGATATTTTGAGAGATCTTAGACATAAGGTTGAGAGGTTTTACTTACTTGTTTAACATATCAAAAGATGGTGGAAAACTATTAAGACTTGGCTTTTGGAACTATGGTCTCTAAAGACCCATTTCTTGGATCCCTTCTTCTTCTTCTTTCTTCTCTCAAACTTCCATAGACCCTCAAGAACACTCACAATCTGGTATTTCTCCCTCTCTCTCCACCGAAATATCAAGGGGGAAGAAGGTGTTTGGGCTTAGTTTATATGAAAAGGCAAAAGAACAAAGTAATTAAATTTTTTGCTACTTTTTCTTTCCTTCACATGGGCTCATTAATTAGTTCAAGCTTTGAGAGAACAAAATCAGATTTTAGAAAGCTAAAATACAGCTAGGGTCAGTTTGAGGGGATAAAAATCTGATCCCCCATCAATCAAGGGATTTTTTCTTGGTTTTCGTGCCCCTTTGTGCAAGAAAATGATTTAAAAGTTAATTTGATGTATATTTTTAGTGTATTTTCCTACTTAGACTTATTATTTTAATATGTTTATGATAAATATAGTATTTTCATGTATTATCATAGTTTCCATAGTAATTGATTAAATAGATATAGTCTTTTAAGTCAAATTAAGCTATTTTTGCAATATCTGACTTTTTGATTTATTTTGTTGTATACTTCAATAATGATTTGTTGCTTTTATTAACCTATAACACCATATTATTATGTATATAACTTGCTCAACAAGTATTGGATCATCATAATGCTTAATTTAATACTTTTCTCATCATTTTATGCTAAAAAGAAAGCAAAAACTACTTTTTGTCACTCATCCCATGATGGTCGGCCACTAAGGGGTAATTTTTTTATTTTTATGTTATTTTATCATTTGCTACTTAATTGTACTTAAATCCTTGATTTAGGGTATTCATGTGTCACAATTTGGGTTTTAAGACATTTTGACCTTAACTCTTGTCTTAAACAACTTGTCTTACAACCTTGAGCTCTTAACCTCAATATTATGGCTTTAATATATGCTTATATGGTTTCCTTTCTATCCTGGGTCTCAAGCTCAAAAAGGTTAAACGGTCAGGCCAGTTCTTCTTACCGAACATAGGTTCAAGATTTCGTTTCTTTTTTTTGAAATGTTCCTTCTTTTCTTTTCGTATACCCGAGTTCGGATTCTTACACTAGACGAGTTATATAATTACGAAAAAGGGAACGCTTGTGGGAAAAGGCTTTTAGGCTAATGCTAGTCTATAACCCCCACACCACAGGTATGCGACGTGATCTTTAAAACTTGTCGTGGCAGTCGGTCTAAGATTATAGTAAGACGAAACAACCGTTACTCAAGGTTACTGAATATATAAGCCCGACCATATTCACACCCTTAACTGAGAACGACTCGAATGAACAACAACGCAGCCTCGAGGAGAGCTCAATAAAGATCCGAAGAAAGGTACTCCAAAAAAATAGCGATTCTGTTGATACATGCCATATAGCAACACCACGAAAGTAAGAAAGTTAACTTGAAGACGAGAAGGCATAATGTTAGTAAATCAACCATAACCTTTCACACGAAGAAGTACGGAACGAAATTTTGAGGTTGAAATTTATTTTAAGGGGGTTACATTGTAACGACTCGGTTCGGACCCTAGTTATAGCGACCCAATTCAAACCGTGGTATTAGCAACGGTTAGCCCACGAGATCATAGGTCATTGAAAATGTTAAAAATTCTAACCCTAATACGAAAAGAAAGCCTTATAATCTCGGAGATCATTAACTACTCTAAGACACTAATTCAAAACCCTAAGGAGCTAAACTAATAAAGGAAACTTCAAGCCCCAAACTCTTCTTAAGAAATGGTAACTTAGTCTCGTAATCTTTCAAGCCCAACACTCTGTATGTGTTGCCCTATAATAGCAAAACACAAACTCCAAGTCCAAAGAATAAGAGAATCAAGTATAAGCAACAATTTGGAAAGAACATTATACTGAAAGACCTAAAACCCCATAACTTTTAATAATTGTACTTTAACCCCAAAATATCAAGATAACTACACTTTTAGCCAAAGACACCAAAATTCATAATATATTATAAATCTCATGAGAAAACACTTTGATCCACATCCAAATTACTCCCAAGAGTTCTTAAGAGTTTTAGTTTCGATAATTACACACAAGTCTTTCACATCTTTATAATTGTATAAAAACTCCTAAGATATTTGTCATCCATAATCCTTTACAACCAACATTAATTAATATATAAATATGTATATATATAATACATATATAGCATATATGGAAGACTACCTAAAAATATGTGCCCAAGATATTTTAATAAATAAAACAAAATACAATATTCAAATCAAATCAAATAAAAATCAAATTAAATAAAATTTTAGCTTCTAGGAAATTAAAATACAATATAATAATCACAAGTCACCAAAATGCCATCAATACAAATGGGTATATATATATATGTATATATATGCACACCAAATCTCGTAGATAAAGTTAACAAATATAAAATATATTTTTTATGAGAATTGAGCTAAACCGGTTAAAAACTAAATACATCAAATCTCAACTAAAAGACCAAGATTTGACACATGTACAATTTTAACTCAACCTTTTAAATCAAAATAAGGAGTAAAAGACAAAAATAAAGCAAAATGGCAAAAATACTCCTCCATAACTGGTTTTACCTAGGAAATTGTGCTAAAAAGTCATTTTTTGTATTTTTAAACTCAAAATGAGAAAAAAAAAACGTACAAATCAAGCATTGTTATGACTCAATAACTTTTATACAAGTAATATATATAATAACATAATATTATAAGTTAACAAAAGTAAATAAATCATTATTGAAGTCCCTAGACACAGAAATAAGTCAAAAAGTCATATCTAGCCAAAATAACTTAAAATAGCTTAATTGACTACACTTAAACAATTGATTGTTGTCAAAGTTTTATAAACTATAATAATAATAATGTTAAAATAATTTATTTTAGTAAGTTAGAAGATCAAAAAGATACATCAAATTAATTTTAAAAACACTTTCTTGGACAATATAGTCCCAAAACACCACCAAATAAGCAATTAAAGTAAAAATTAAGCACTTTGAGAAACCAAACAAGGCCTAGCCGAAATCCCCATCTTATTTTCTAAAAATTCAGATTTCAAAATGCCTTAAAAAGAGAATCACCGGCCATGCAACCAATCACAAATTAGAAAAATCCAAAATTATCTTAACTAGCATCATTATGTCCACTAAATTTTTTTTTCTATAAAAATAAGACTTAAATCACATCTTTCCTTCTTCTTATTTCGACTGAGAGCAAGAGAGAGCACTAGAAAATACTCCAAGTTTTTAGAGAAGGAGGATAAAAAAAGAAGAAAGGAGAAACCAACAGGAGGAGAAGCAAGATGGTCTTAGGAGGCCAAGAAATTAAAACTAAAGTCAAGTCTCGTTCAACCTTCTACTCTTAGATTATCCAACAAGTAAGTAAACCTCTGAAATTCTCTATTAATTTCACACAAAAATCTTCATCAACTCATCTCTTAAATCACATTTAAGATCAATAACTGAAAAATAGATTAAAAAGGCATTGTAGTGAGAAAATGAGGACTGTTCATGATTTTTATGGTAAGAGATGTATCTGTATGTTTGTATTCATGAGATGTGTAGCTTCTATAAGTTTTGAAACAATGATTTTGAGCCTAAAACACATGCATGTAAAGAATAAGGACCATATGCTGACATATCATGAGCTAGGAGGCTAGAACTCTTAGAGGCCTAATTTATTAGCATTTTTAACTTTTTGCTCCAAATTTTGAAATATCATAACTAAATATAGAAAAATGATCTAAGTGTGTTCTTTATATCCAAATCTAGGTTTTGATGTTATCGTTTATAAAAAATTGGTTTGAACTAATTTGAAGGAGTAGAACTCATGATATAATATTTTTGCGAAAGCGTGTCAGTTTCTGACCAGTCAGTATCGCAGACCTAAATACTCTAGTTTGGAACGAGATATGAGTTTAGGTCAAAACATGAAAGTTGTAAACAACGTATATCTCTTGCTTTCCACAAACAAAGAGCCCAAAACATTAAAGTTTGATAAGTTAAAACACATCTTAACATCATTGTTGTGGATCTGTGAGTAACAGAGCCTTCTGTCACATATTTTTGTATAACCAAAAATCTATATTTTTAGTGATCTACTTGTTAGGGTCGTATACTAAAAATCATGTTTTTATTATTTAATTTTATTTTAATAAAATTAATTTTTTATTTTATGAGAATCTTAATGAGCAATGTATACAATATTATTTCTTTAATATTATGCATGGATGTCATTTATCTTGTATAGTATTTACTCTGGTATGTAGAGTATTATTTGCACACAGAAGACCAAATTTTAAATTTTTGCAGAATTTAAGTTTTTATTCACAGTTTAGATAGAAATTGACATGCCATCGGTACGACTGTAGCACAGAGTTTTGTAGGCTTGTCTTGGTTACAGAAAATAGATAACAGCGTCGTCTATTGTTCCGACTCTCTATGCTAGTACACTTTATATGTATTGAACATGACACATTGGGGTAATTAATTTTATATTGACTATATAAATTAATTCGCACCCAAGGTTATTATGAAGAGTGCTTATGCTCTTAATCCTGAAATAATTATTAATTTGCGTATATTTAATATTCGTTGTTTTGATTCATTATAGGGTGCGATCTTATATGGGTCTATATTCCCGGTGAGTTGAATAGCGGTATTATTTATATGGTGAATATTAATTGTTGACGGAATCGACATCTCGAATGATCAGGGTTGACTATACCCCCTTAAGGAAGCTTATAATTTTTGACTGGGCCAAACCCTACAGGTGGATTAGATTATCTGGCGGTCAAGTAAGTTAAGCGGAAGAATATAAGAAATTTTAAGATGCCGATTAAATTAAATTATCAGTAATAAAATTTAATTGGCGGATATTGAGAATCTTAATGTGGAGAGATGAGTTAAGTATTTAATAACATGAGCTCAATGCAAGATTGCTTGAGATTATGTCTCAGGGTGTAGTTACAATTATTTAATGGTGTGAACTGTAATTTAATATTTTATGAAAATTGCAGAAACTAATGTAAGGTTTTCATAGTTACAGATACCGCTGTGAGGTTTGCTTAATTGCAAAAATCATTGGATGGATATTTGTGTCACACTAGAGTCTGAGTCATAATTACTCCACAGGTCCCTATTGTAGCCCTATAAATATTCAGGAAGGCTAAATCATGGTCATAACTTGCCTTCAAGACTAAAGTTGACCAGGTTCTGCCGGTACGAGTTCTCAAAAGTTTGTAGCCCACGCTACATTCAGGAATCATATAAAAGAATATAGTAGATGGTCTGACAGGAGGTTCAACTCGGAATAAAAAACCGTAGTTAGAGAATCGACCAAAAAGGTATTCTTTTAAATTAACTGTGGTGGTATGATTTTATTTTGATCGTTCGACATCAAAAAATTTTATTTAGAGTCTGTTTCGGCGATTGCCCGTTTAGTTATTTTTTTATCAAAAAATCGTTTATAAAAACAAAATTTTTGATTGTTTTGCCTCTAATAGTTGGTATCAGAGCCGTTTTATTTTTTGTTTACGATTTATCGAGGGGTCTGATAGATTTAGAATTATGCTAACTTTATTTTGCAGGCGTTCGAATTTTAGTTTTATAGTCATCACATTTTTCACGTTTGACTGAATAGTTTGGATGATGATTTAATTATTTTAATCACGATGGTTGATCATGATAGTTTAATAGCAATTATTTTTTTTAAATATCAGTTTAAAATATTTAAAAATAGGTTGAATATCTAAGAACACGAATAACAGGCGGTGGCACCGATGGTGGTTTAAGGTTTTACGGGCCATGGATCGTGGTGATTTTTTAACGATTTTAAAATAAATTTTTTTGATAAGTTTCAGTAAGATTTATGCATTAAAAATAACAGCAAAACAAGTTCAAAAACACTCATAAAAATCGACAAAAACAACTTTTGTAGATATTTATGGACGTTTTTGGGATTATTTTTGTCCAATTTTTTAGGTATAAAATAGTAGTAAATAAATCTTAAAATACTGTCCAAAAATCATTAAAAAAATGGCCAAACATGTGGCAAAATAGCAGAAAATAGGCGACGATTTTCGCCGGCGGCACAGGTTGATAGGGCTATTTTTGGGGCTTTTTCAAAATTATTTTTGAGGCGTTCTTCGAGATAATATATTTCTGGATATCAGTGCTATTTTTTTTTAAATGAGAGCCAAAAACACCACGGAAAAAGCCCAAATGGGCGGCGACAAGGCGTCGGTGGCACTAGGCAGCGGCGGTAGCACTTTTGAGACTTTTCGATGGCACTATTTCGGGCTTTTTTTGTTCTGATTTTTTGACAAAAAAATAATACATTTTGATCTTTTTTTCAAAAAAATAGCATCGAAAACGGAGTACGGATGAGGAGGCAAGAGCTACCTAAAGGTGGCGGCATGGTCGCACCGGCAGTGAGCTGGTGGCTGTTCGGACTTTCTTGAATCGTGTTTTTTGATATGTTTTGATATTGATATAATATATTTGTATTTCACAGTATATTAAAGAATCCAAATGTAATCGGGATACAGGAAGCTGATTTCAAAAAGAATTCTTACAGTTTATCTTCAACAGAATACTGAAACTTTTCGGAGTTTCGATTCAATTATAAAATTGAAAAATATATTATCATGCATTTATATTCATATGAACTGCGTGGATGATGTATATCTATTTTATATTTTTTTGTTAATTTAATTAATTCAAAAATTTTGATTTTTAATTAAATATTTTGTAATAAAAAATTAAATTAAAATTTTTAAATTAAAATTTAATTAAATAAAAAAAATTAGATATTTTATTTTATTTTACAAAATATAACGTTTAAGATGATTTTTTATTAAATCGGATATTTTGAAAAAATGTAAAAATTAATTAAATGAAAAAATATTTAATCTAAATAAATTATTATTTTTTTAAAAGTGTGTAACATAAAATAAAATAAATAAATACCTTTAATCACTACCTTAGTTGAAAAACTGAAAAAAAAACTACGCATTTATCGAATTTTATTTTTTATACATTAAAATACGAAAAGATGGTTTGATAAACTGGAATCTTTGAAACCGTGTACACGGACAAATATTTGATTCACTCAGATCGTGTGGTTTCAAAATTAATAAATTTATTTTAATTAAATAGATTTTTATAACCCTCAAAAATATTTTAAAAATCTAAGTGGGAGAGAAAATTTATTCACAGATAAATTCTGCGGTCTCTATCACCAGTTTGTATGTGATGTAATTAAATCCTACGTGTTGATAGTAAGGCCGTCCTCCTCATCGGACAAATTAATTGCAGTATTGCCTATACAAACCTCCTTTAAGGATAATTCTGAATAATTGTTAGTATGGATTAGTTCTCCATCTGAAGGGTTTATTGCGAAGCATTTGATTTGGGATTAAATGGTGGTTAACACTTAGTTATAAATAATTAGTATCTTTTTTTTATCTAAGTCACATTTATTATTTACTAGATCAAAACTATGCTAGCTATTTAATTTTATTTGGTACGATCAGTTGTCTAAATAGTAAAATTAAATGGAATTGACCTGTCTAAACGATGGATAGTAGATGTCTTCTCATCGAGACATGCTATTCAGAGGGTACCAGGCTGTTGGTAAATTTTTTTCTAAAATGGTAGAGAGAACCAAATTAAAATAAATTCAAAGTATTGCTCGTCATAATTAACGGTTATTTTTAATTATGTGATTCTCAGGAATAAAATGATTTTCAATCTACTCGCTTTTGTACTCAAAGAAAACAAACTTACGGGACCAAACTATGTTGACTGAAAAAGAAATTTAGACATTGTCTTAACTGCTAAGGATTATAAGTTTGTATTAATTGAGATATGTCCACCGGTACCTAATATGGGGGCGACCGAACAGGAAACCCAAGTCCATCAAAAGAGGCAGAAAGCTGATTAAATGGTTCGCTATTATATTTTGGCTTCCATGTTAAATATTTTGCAACATCAGCATTAGTCTATAATCAGTTCCTATGACGTGATTATCAACCTCAAAGAAATGTTTGGGGATCAAAATTGTGTTGCTAGCTTCGTGGTCATGAAGTCTCTAATGAATGCAAACATGGTTGAAGGCACCCCAGTTAGGGATCATATTTTAAAGATGATCAATCTTCTTAATGAACTGGAGATCCTGAAAGATAAAATTGAAAGAAAAATTCAGGTTGATATCATACTCCAGTCACTACTTGAAAGTTTTAAGCAGTTCAACCTGAAATATACCATGAATAAGCTCAGATTTTTATTGGCCGAACTTTTTAAAGAACTTTAAGTAGTCGAGGGTGTTCTTAGGAAGCTAGGTTCTGTGTATGTGGCTGAGAAAGGTTTTTTTCTCTAAGTCAAAAGGCAAGAAGAAGAAAAATGTTCAAACATAGGGAGGCATAGGTCCAAAATCATTTAAGGGACCAAAAACTGGTGTGAAGAAGACGAGAGGCAAGTGTTATCACTGTAACCAATTTGGGCATTGAAAAAAGCAGTGTCCGATTTTTCTTAGTAAGCAGAACAAATCAGGTAATTTCTGTTTACTGGTGGTTGAAACATGTTTAGCGATGTTATCTATCGAAACCAGGTGTGTAGATATGAGAGCCACTAATCACGTTTGTAATTCTTTGCAGTGGTTTTTAAAAATCAGGAAAGTCAATGATCGAAAAATATACCTACATATGAGCAATAATACAAGGGTAGCAGTAATTGTAGTAGAAGATATCACTCTCAGCTTTAGTAGAGATAGGATATTACTTCTAAAAAATTATCTTTATGTACCTTTGATTAGAAGAAATGTAATTTCAATTTCTAGTTAAATAAAGAAAAAATATTCGATTTATTTTGATAACACTGTGGTTGTGAAGAAAAATAAAAATTTTATTTATTCTGGTACATTGGTGAATGATTTATATGTCGTATCTTCTATCTCTCTTATACTTTAACTAACTGAATTGAATAACACATCTTATTTACCATATAAGAGAAAGTTTTCTTCTTTAATGAACCAAATATTTCTTTGACACTTACGCTTGGGTCATATTAATTTAATGGATAAATAGACAGGTAGAAGATGGACCTTTGAGTTCATTGAAAGTAGAAGCACTTCCAATCTGTGAATCCTACTTAGAGGGTAAGATGACCAAAATGTCCTTTTCGGCCAAAGCCTATAGAGCTAAAGAACCGTTGGAATTGGTTCATTATGATGTGTGCGGTCCTATGACAATCTAGGCTATAGGTGGCTTTGAGTAGTTTGTCAGTTTCATTGATGATTACTTAAGGTATGGATACATTTACCTGATGCACTATAAGTCTGAATGCTTTGAGAAATTTAAAGAATTCAAGACGGAGGCAAAGAAGTGTTTGGGTAAAAATATTAAATCACTACGATCCGATTGTGATGGAAAATATCTCTTTAGAGAGTTTAGGGACTACTTGTTATTGGAGGAAATTATATCCGAGTTGACCGCATCGAGTACATTGTAGTAGAATGGTGTAGCAGAAAAAAGGAATAGGACTCTTATGGAGATGGTAAGATCCATGATGAGTTATTCATGTTTACCCGATTTGTTTTGGAGACTTGCATTAGAGACAATTACTTGCATTCTAAACTTGGTACCTTCTAAGTCGGTACCTTCTAAGTCAGTACCTTCTACTCCCATAGAATTGTGGATCGAGCGTAAGCCTAGTTTGAAATATATTCGGCTTTGGGGGTGTCCAGCACATGTGCTGAAAGGAAACGCAGGTAAGTTAGAACCGATGACAGAAGTCTGTTTCTTTGTGAGGTATCCAAGGAAATGAATGGTGGTTTATTTTATAATCCTAAGGATCAGAAAGTCATTGTTAGCACCAATGCCCGATTCTTGGAAGAGAATTATATTATGGACCACAGACCCAATAGTAAAATTGTTCTGGAAGAAATAAGAGAAAATACTAGTAGAACGAAAGATGAACCACAAGCCACTGATATCTCATTACCTCATCGTAGTAGGAGGATTATCGGAACATGTGCAAATCATAAACAGGGTGCTGATGCACAGGGTTTAGATTCTACACAGCGTGTTACTACTAGTACACAGGCATAGGTAGTGCATCATCGTAGTGGGAGGGTTGTTCATCAACCTGATCCGTATATGTACTTGAGAGAGTCTTTTGACAAGAACTCTGCAGAACTACATACCGAACCCTGTAACTACAATGAAGAACTTCAGGATAAAGATGCAGATCTTTGACAAAAGGTTATGAATTCAGAGATAGAATTTATGTATTCCAATCAGGTCAAGAAACTTGTAGAACTATTCGAAGGGATAAAATCTATTGGATGCAAGTGGATGTACAAGAGGAAGAGAGGAGCATACGGGAAGGTTGAAACCTTCAAAATTAGGCTTGTTACAAAAGGTTTTCTCTAAAAGAAGGGATCAATTATGAGAAATCCTTTCACTAATAGCCATGCTTAAGTCTATTCGGATTCTCTTATCCATTGCTGCTCATTTTGATTACGAAATATGGCAAATGGATGTCAAGATAGATTTTCTTAACAAAAAGCTTGATGAATGTTTCTATATGGTACAACAAAACGGTTTCATAGCAAAGGGCCAGGAGCACAAGTTGTGCAAGCTTAAGAGATCCATTTATAGATTTAATTAGGCATCGAGGTCTTGGAATACTCGGTTTGATCATGCCATAAAGTGTTATGATTTTGATCAGAGTTTAGATAAGTCTTGTGTGTACAAGAAGCGTGACGAAAGTGTAGTGATCTTTCTAATAGTCTATGTAGATAATATCTTTTTTATCGAAAACGATGTGGGGGCATTATCTACGGTAAAAATATGGCTATCTGGACAGTTCGATATGAAGAACTTGGGAGAAGCCAGTCACATCTTTGGGATCAAGCTTGTACGGGATCAGAAACAAAGGATGTTGAGCTTATCACAAGCAAAGTACATCGATAATATCCTTACTCGTTTTAGCATGTATGATTTCAAGAAAGGTTTTCTCTATTTCAAGCATGGAATCACTTTATCCAAGGATCAGTGTCATAAGACACTTGATGAAATAGAGAAGATAAAGGCGGTTTCTTATGCTTTGGCAATAAGAAGCTTAATGTATGCTATGCTTTGCACTAGACCCAACAACTGCTTTGACGTTGGCATGGTTAGCAGATATCTGTCTAACCTAGGGCAGGAGCATTAGATTGCGATAAAAAATATATTCAAGTACCTAAAAAGGACTAAGGATTATATGTTAATTTACTAGACAGAGAGTCTAGTATCTTTAGGGTATACAGATTCAGATTTCTAGTTAGATAATGATTTCCGTAAGTCTACCTTAGAATATTTGTTTACCTTAGGAGGTAGAGCTATAAGTTGGAGGAGTATCAAGCAGTCTTGTATTGCTGATTCTACCATAGAGGCCGAGTACATGGCAGCTTCTTAAGCAGCCAAGGAGGCTGTTTGGCTCAAGAACTTCTTATTGGATCTAGATGTGATCCCTTCAGTTCAGTCGGCTATTACACTTTATTGTAATAATAAGGAAGTGGTTGCAAACTCGAAGGAACCAAGAGTCCAAAAGCAAGAAAATCACATTGAGCGTAAGTATCACATGATACGAGATTGTACAGAGGGGTGGTGTTGCTGTGAGCAAGATTGCATCAAGATATAACCTTGTAGATCCTTTTACAATGAGCTTACTTGCTAAGACTTTTGATAATCATGTAGAGGGCTTGGGAGTCAGATGTATGGCATCATGATTTTGAGTATAAGTGGGAGATTGTTAGGGTTGTTTACTGAAAATTATATTTTTACTATTTAATTTAATTTTAATAAAATTAAATTTTTATTTTATGAGAATCTTATTGAGCAATGTATACAATACCATTTCTTTAGTGTTATGCATAATGTCATTTATACTGTACAGTATTTAATCTGGTGTGTAAAGTACAGCTTGCACACAAAAGACCATATTTGAGGTTTTTACAGAATATAAGTTTTTTGGTTCACAGTTTAGATGGAAATAGACATACCATCGGTACGACTATAACATAGAATTTTAGTAGCCCTATCTTGGTTATAGGGAACAGATAATAGCGTCATTTATTATTCCAACTCTCCATACTAGTACACTTTGTGTGTATTAAATAGGACACATTGGGGTAATTAGTTTTATACTGACTATATAAATTAATTCACACCTCAAGATTATTATGAATAATACTTATACTCTTAATCCTGAAATAATAATTGATTTGCGTATATTTAATATTCATTATTTTAATTCATTAAAGAGTATGGTCTTATATAGATCTATATTCCCGGTGAGTTATATAGCAGTATTATTTATATGGTGAATATTAATTATTGACGAAATTCACGTCACGAATGATCGGGATTGACGATACCCCCTTAAAGAAACTTATAAGTTTTGACCAGACCAAATCCTACTGGTAGATTTGATTATCCAGTGGTCAAATAAGTTAAGTGAAAGAGATTAAAGAATTTCAATATGGAAATTAATTTAAATTGTCGATAATTAAATTTAATTGGAGGGTATCAGAAATCTTAACGTGGGGAGAAAAGTTAAGCATTTAATAATAGGAGCTCAATGCAAGATGGTCTTGAGATTATAGCATAGAGTGCAGTTACAATTCTTTAGTGGTGTGAACTGTAATTTAGAATTTTATGAAAATTGTAAAAATTGCTGCAAGATTTTCATAATTACAGATACCGTTGCGAGGTTTGTTTAATTACGAAAACCACTAGATGGGTATCTGTGTCACACTAGAAGTCTGAGTCGTAATTACTCTATAGGTCCCAGCTGTAACCCTACAAATATGCAGGTAAGCTAAACCATATTCGTAACTTGTCTTCAAGACTAAACCCAACTAGGTTCTGCTGGTACGAGTTATCGAAGGTTCGCAGCCCACACTACATTTGGAAATCATATAAGAGAATACAATAGAAGGTCTGATGGGAGCTTCAGTTCGAAATCAAAAATTATAGTTTGAGAATCGACCAAAAAGGTATTCTTCTAAATTAACTATGGTGGTATGGGTTTTATTTTAATCGTTCAACATCAAAAAGTTTTATTTAGAGCCCGTTTTGGCGATTGCCCTTCTAGTTATTTTTTTATTGAAAAATCATTTACAAAAACAATGATCTTGGCAGTTTTGCCTCCAACACTACTAAAACAGTGATTTTCATGAAAATTGTAGGTAACCTATTGAGCTAATCACTTCCTAAACATCAGACCTACATACCTCCCGGGTGATCCCTCAAACTACTTTGAAACCCTCTGTTATAGACAGATTCTATTGTGTATTTTATAGCTGACTGAACCTATTTTACAAAATGGCTTATATTTCTAATTTATTTCAAATAACTACCCTTAGCTCGATTCATGAGACTTATAGGGCATATATTAAACTAGAACATATCTAAAGATCATACCTATACAACTTGATTTGATGCCCCAAAATCGAGAACAACTGAGGCACGTTTTCTGTACTTTTCTCTAAAGAAGGATTAACCATTTTTACTTAAATGAAATTATTCACCTATTTACCTTAGGATTTAACCTTAGTGTTAAATATAAAAGTTGTAAAAAATATTTTTATCTAAAGGGTATCCAAAAACCAAAACGTAATTCTAAGTTTAGATACTCCAAACCATGCTGTCCTTTTTGAATTAACATTTGAAAGTTGGCCTTTAAAATTTGTTAAGTGTATGGTAGAGTACCCCTTGTTGTGAGACTTGAAGTTGTGTCTTAATTGATTTGAAATGGATGATTAATATTTTAGAATGAATATAGGATGATTAGAACACATGCTATCAATTTTGAACCATATCTTGAGAGTAGTAACTTGTGCTTCATGTACTTGTACTTAGTGTTGTAGAGAGTTGTACCTTGTGCTATGCCATGCTTAGTTTAAAGCCATGCTATTAATAGTTGTACTTGAGGTGCATATTGTACACCACGAGTATTATCACACTTGCATCTTAGCATATCGGAGCCCATTCTGTATAAACCGTTGTGGGATGGGATATGTTGGAGTTAGTCTATTTCTTGGTTATAAGTCTAGGGCGTCCCTAGTTATCGATTTTTTGTAAATATTTTGAGATATTATTTTTCATGGAACTAGTAGAGCATCATGGGTTCATCGCTAGCATTCTATCTCTAATAACTTAAACTTTGAGTTGACACCAAGTGAGCATCCCGGATCTTAAGGTGGGATTATTAATTTGCGCATGGATATTATTTTGCTAGCTGGAGGATAAGGATGTTAATGGCTCACCCCCACGCCGTTGCCCTTTTGCAGTAAAACAACTGTGGCATGAATACCAGTGATGGATTTACTATTCGTAACGAGGCCCGAGGATAGGTTTGGTAATCAATTACCCATAAAATCTACTCTGAATATTTTCGGCGCTGAATTTATGTTATGATTCTAGATGTATGTTAAGTTGGGCATTTGCATTGCATCCATAGCATCACATATTTGTATATTATTCACTTATCTACTTATCATACTATAATTATCAAATTTGTCTGTCTCCTTAATTATAAAAACATACTAAGTGTTAAATGATATGCGTTGTAGAATATTTTGTGTTATGAAATTGGTTAGAAAATTTAGAGTGTTTTCTTCTAGGTTTTAGCTTTCGGCGTTATGACACAGGTAAAAAAAACAAAAGAGGGCTTACCCTACGAAAAGGAATCGACTGAACGGGGCAAGTACCAGGAGCGCGATGATCCGATCAAAGCTTAATGCAGCGAAAGCAGTCTTTTTGTTCAGGAAGTCTTTGTATATTTTGTAATCACACTTTAATGGCTGTAATATCTGTATTTTGTGAGCTTTTTGAGACTCAAATGATGTAATATTATAACAATTATCTATAAATGAAACATTTGCATAACCCTATTTGTATGTATATGTATGTCTCAACGTACCCAGGAGATGGGGCGTTACAGATAAAGTCAAACTCTAAATGACAACCGACGATCTCTAACTTACAGGATCTACAAACAAGCTTTAATGCAATGTTTCCACCAATTGGAGTCTCTACACATAGAGTGTTATCCAGCATGTCTACCTGTAGCCCCAATGTAGATGCAAAAGCAGACAAAATGAATGAATGCAATACTCATGTGTCGACGAGAACACTGGCCCCATGAATGGTACACTAGGAAAGTACCTCTAATGACAGACATGCTAGCTGAAGTGTCAGGCACAACTAGTGCCATAGAAGAACTTAGATCAGGAAGAGCAAATGCATGACCCTGTGGTCCCTTGGTCTGCTCACTATAGCTCTGTGCTGTTGCCTGTCGTATGAACTAGACCAAATTTGTCACACCCTTTCTCTAGGCACCGAAAATTGATGTGATTTATAGCAATCAAAAGAGTATTTATACTAATCAAATTTGAATTATTTATTTATAAGAACCAAAGTAACTACACATGCTACGGATATGTTATCCTGTACACCTAAACCGGCGTATACTTTACAAAAACTTCATATTTTTGGTCTTTTTACTAAAAGATTAAAACAAAAGTCTCAATTTAACTGCGAGCCTGGGACTATGAACCTGATGACTATGGTGGTCCAATTCTAGCTATCCTTGCTAACTGCAACCACAAATGTTACAAGAGACTACATTTAGTATTATAATGAATAAGATGAAAAATAATTATTTCATTTAGAAATAGAAAACTTCAAACTTTTACAAGAGATGTAAAATACAACAAAATCTCATAGCATATGAAGAACTTTCTAAATTTTTGTAAAAAGATCACTTTAGGCTCAACAGCCACAAATCATGGAATTCACAATTTCATATTCAAAGTAAAGTTCTCTGTATAACTGTCATAATTAAAATAACCATGTCTCATTCATAACCCATACCAACAGTGCCCAAGTAATCGTCAACCTCACGACCCGAGTTTCGACGGGACCGTTATCCCAATTTTCAATGCACGGATAACAACGCAATGGAATGAGGGCCACTCTCCACCAAGAATGAGTGGTATCTGCTATAATTCAGAACTTACCCTAAAAGCCTTCAAGGCAAGAACCCCGGCTTAACGGGAAACCTCACTTATAAAGACAAACAAAACTTATAGTTGGATAACCTCCCTTAACGGGATATAAAGGGCCAAAAACCCTTGTAACTTGGCACTTTTGAACAACATATCCCAATATTGATAACATTAAAAAATATTTCTATCATAAATTTGGCTTAACTGAAGATGTAAATTTTAAGGCATAAAAGATATTTTTAAAATTATCTTAATTTATTCTTAATTTAGTCTTAGAGAAACAAAATTCTTTATTTTTAAAAAGTCTCGTTATTTTTACAAAAAAAGGCTACTTTCTTTTGAATTTAATGAAAACATACCAAGTGTGGTACCCTTTTAATAACAAACCTTTAAGCTATTCTATTTAAGAAAAATTAGTTTAAAAATATTTATTTTAAGTTTAAAACTTGATTTAATTTAATCTTATTAGAACAACCTCTCATCTTTTAAAGGAAGAAATAAAAAATAAAAAAAAATTATTTTTTTATTTTTAACTCTTCGATTTCTTTATTTTATGTTTCTGTTAAAAATTAATTTTTTTAAACATTTTTTATTTTTAATTTTCAACAATAGAAAGCTTAAAAATTTTCTGTAGTAACAACGAACAATCCCAAGCATTGTCCAAGCATTAAAAATACACACACATCCCCATGGTTCCCCAAACTCTCACACACAAAGAGCACAAAACACACACTTCCATAAACCCTAAAGAACATATCACATCTTGTTCAAATGAATCCATCACCAGATCCTAAATAGAGAGACACTCAGAGAGGAGAAAGAAGACAAGCAAAAACCTTAAACACACACATAGCGTTCATGAACACATGCATGCAGAGAGAGAGAGAGAGAAGTTGGGGAAGAGGGAAGGGAGGGAAGGGTAACTGGCAGTGTCAATGGGTCGGCGACAGTGGGAAGAAGTGGTGCCATCGTGGTGGTTTGGTGGCTTGAAGTTGAGAGAAAAAAGCCGAGGGATGAGAGTTGGGCAGAGAGAGAGAGAGAGAGAGAGAGAGAGAGAGAGAAACCATGGCTGGGTTAAAAAGAGGGCGGTGTGAGGTGGCTGGCGGTGGGTGGCTGGGGTGTTGGGACAATGGTTATGGCGTGGCTGTTTTTTTTAGTGGTGAACCGGGAGAGAGAAATGCATGCAGAGATAGAGAGAGAGAGAGAGAGAGGTGAGTGAGACTGGCACTGTTTCCCGACGGGTTGTGGTCGCCAAAATAGGTGGCGCCATCGGAGCCGGTGGGGATAGTGGCTGTGAACGGCAGTGGGTGGCGCGTGCGTTGTGCCCTGCATCTTCTTCGTTCTCTGTTGCGTGTTCACCAAAGCTCCCTCCTCTGTGTTGCACAAAGCTTCTGTTGAAGCTTGATCTTCACCTTTTATTTTTTTTAATTTTTTTAATCTAATATTATTAGATATTAAAAACTTGTTTTGCTCTCATGTTTGGCTCGAAAAGTTATAAGCGGAGTTGGTATTTATAGAGAGGGGTGAGGGACAACTATTATTACAGGTGTCAGCAGACCTTTCAATGCATTGATTTCTTACTAATGAAACTAGGCTTCTATTAGGAGTTTGTGCCCAGACATGAGAGCAAACCATGCATGGACATTCTAAATCAGATATTTAAATACAATTAAGTAATAAAAGACAAAATAACATCAAAAAATGACAAAAATGGCCATAGTGGCCAGCCACATCGGAGTTTGTGCCCAAAAAGTAACTTTTTACAATTTTAAGCTAAAAAATGAGAAGAAGTTATATAAATCAAGTATTATTATGACCCAAGATTTTTTTAACATGTAATACACATAATAATATAATATTATTGGCCAACAAAAGTAAACAAATTATTATTATAGTTCTTACACACTAAAATAAGTTAAAAAGTCAATTCTTGTCAAATTAACTTAATCTGACTTAAAAACTTACACCTATTTAATTAATTACTATAAAATTATGATAATTTATGAAAATACTAAATTAATCATAAAATTACTAATATTATAGTTTAAGAGGTTGGAATACTAAAAAGATACACCGAATTAAATTTTGAAGCATTTTCTTGAATAATATGGTACCAATACCCCATTTAAACATTAAAATAATGCAAAACATCTTTTTGTCTTCCCCAAACAGCCCAGCTGAAATCCATCTTCCAAAAATCTGAAAATCAATTTCTTAAAAAGCCTCCACCTACCATGCAACCAATTAGAGCTTAAAAAATTCAAAATTTCCTTACACATTAATCGTTTTTCCTCCACTAAAATTTCCTATAAATAAGACCCATTTTCCCCCACTTTCCCCCCCAATTTCGGCAAGCTTGAGAGAGGGTGAATAACCAAAAAATTTAACTCCAAAAGTTCTCTAAGTTTTGGAAGAAGAAATAAGGAGAAAAAGGAAGACGAATCCAAGGAGGCTAGGAGATACTCTTAAAGCCAAGTCCTATCATCCTTCTACCATTAGATCTTCAAAACAAGTAACTAAAATCCTTAAAACCCTCTATCATTCTCTTACAAAATACTCATCAATCCATCTGTATAAACTTCCCAAAGAATAAGAACCAAGATCTCACCCAAAAAGGCATTGTGAGACTAGAATAGGGATTGTTC
This sequence comes from Heliamphora exappendiculata, assembly GCA_034768845.1. Classification (NCBI taxonomy): domain Eukaryota; kingdom Viridiplantae; phylum Streptophyta; class Magnoliopsida; order Ericales; family Sarraceniaceae; genus Heliamphora; species Heliamphora exappendiculata. The sequence continues at coordinate 23,102 of JAOTRH010444897.1, forward strand.
ATGAGTAATTTAGTGTTAGATGTGTTTGCATGTAATCTTTTTTGAGTTTAATGGCTTGTATAGGTTCTGAAACTTTGATATGTATGAATCCATTACATGCATGCAAAGAAAATACATTAAAACTAAACATATCATGAGCTAAGATACCGAAACCCTAAATGGCCTGATTTTCTATGCAACCCTACTTTCTGCCATGAACTTTGAACTATCAGAAATAATTGTAGAAAAAGTATAAAAGTGTGATTTTTATATCCAGATTTAGATTTTTATGTTATATTTCATACAAAATTAATTTGAAGTGATTTCGTTAAATAGAACTCTAGATACACCATTTTTACTAAAGAGTGTCAGATTTTGACCACTCTGTATTGCAGACATAACAACCCTAGGTTAGAGTGAAAACCGAGCTTAGGTGAAAACATGAAATTTGTAGATAACGTGTCTATCTTACTGTCCACCAAATATGAACCTAAACAATAAAATCTTGAAAGGTCAAACCCTCCCCAAAGTCACTATTGAGAATATAAAATTGACAGAGTTCTCTGTCGCATGTTTTTGTAAGACCCAAAACCTATGTTTTTAATCGCCAAATCCAAAAGTGATTTTCATGAAAAATGTACCTAACATATTAAAATATTTACTGACCAAACATAAGCCTTAGATACCCTCAAATGGTTCCCCAAAAGGTTTATGAATTCTCCGTTAAAACTAGGTTTTGTGGAACATTTAATTGCTGACTGAACCCATTTTATGAAATGGCCAAAATCATCAACTTGTTCCAAACAACTAATATTAGCACAAAACATGAAATTTGTAAGGGACACCTTAAACTAGAACATACCCAACAATTAGACCCATAGCACTTTATTTGATGCCCCAAAATCGAGGTCAACAGAGACCCAAATTCTGTACTTTCCTCTATAAAGTGCTGAATGATTTTCTCTTAATTGATATAAATGGCACATTATCTCTAGGATCTGCCCTTAGTGTTAAACATGAAAGTTATAAAAATATTTTTATGTAGTTGGTGTCCAAAAATCAGGACTTAACTCTATGTTTAGGTACCCCAAAACACTGTTATGCTTTTTAATTTGACACTCGAATATTTACCTTAATTTTGTTAACTGTATAGTGGCATGTTATGTTGTGAGACTTAAAATATAGGCCTTAATTAAACTGTGTTGGATGATTAATGTATGAAAGTGATTACTTGATAATTAGAATCTATGTCGTTATGTTAAATCCTTGTGTTATGAATTATAGTTTGTGCTTCATATATTTGTACTTCATGTTTTAATGAGTTCTACCATGAGCTATACCTTGCTTAGATACCATGCTATATATAGTTGTACATAAGACGCATGTTGCACATTATAGGCATTGTCACATTTACATTTTGGCATGTTGGAGTCCTTTCCGTATCGACCGTTGTGGGTTGGGTTATATTGAAATTATGCTTTTCTTGGCTCCTAGTCTAGGGCGTCCCTAATAGCCATTTTTGTAACTATTTGGGATATATTTCCTTTGAGCACATCGGGTGTGTTCCCGGTGTTCAAAAAGAAAGATTTGTTATTTATGAATACTGTTGGGAACCACGGGTTTGTCACTAGCACTCTAGTTTTGGTAATTTAAACTTTGAGTTAATACCAAGCGAGCATCCTAATTTTAGTGTGGGTAACCTTATAAAGTCCTATCACGGTAATGACAATAAGTCCCTGAGACGGTAATAACATCAAGTCCCATCATGGCAATGACAATAAGTCCCTGAGGCGACAATGACAACAAGTCCCATCACGGCAATAATAATATGTTCTTGAGACGACAATGATAATAAGTCCCTGCAAGCAATAAAAATAAGTCCTAAAGTGGAGCTCATGTTCTTATTTCTAGATACAAGTCGGGTTGGGCACTTGTATCGTATTTATTTGCATCGCGCACCTGTATACTTGTTCTTATATATGCTTGCCTGGCCGTAATTGTCAAATTTTTCTTTCTCCTTGACTTTAATTTGTATTGGGTATTATATGATATGCGTTGTAGAATATTTTATTGTGAGTTTGGTTAGTAGGTTTAGGGAGTTTGCTTCTAGATTTTGGCTCATAGCATTCATGCCACTGGTGAGTATGATGAGTTCTTTGAGAAAGTCGTCCCCAAAGAAGTAGACAAAATTGAAGAACAGAGTGAGTGGCAGGAGCCAGCGGACTCCAATAATTCTAGGTGAAGAATTGAGTTTTCACCTTTTGTTCTTTTTGTTCAGTTTTCATGTGCTTATTGTAAAATCTTGTTAATATATTGCGAAACTGTAAATGTTATGTATTTTTTATCAGTTTAAAACTTTTAATGATGTAATATTTATGATATCTAAATATGAATGAATTGATAGAATATCCTCCTTATCTATACTTATGTATGTCCCGACATGCCCGAAGGACAGAGCGTCGCAGGAAGCTTCAGCTCGTTCAGCCTTCGTTCCAAAAATGAGAGCCAAGCTAAGAAAACCTTGTTGCACGCTCAATGCACGTTAAGTACCCCTCCATCGCACTTATGGAGCCCTTTCGAGTTGAGCTTAACAAGGAGGGCAGAGCATTTGCTTTTTTCATGTTGTCAAAGAGTTGAACAATAATTTTTTCGTGAGACCTTGCCTCATGATTTTCTTGGTAACCATTTGGCTGTTGACGTCCTCCGCACGCACTTGAATAAGCTTGGACTTCCTTACTTTTCTTTCATTGTAGTCTTAATGACTATTAGTTTGAAGCCTTAAGAAAGCGATTTTTTCGGCAGGGGGGCTAAGCACAGTTCTTTGAATCAAAGGTTGAATGAAATTGAGTCTTTTTTAGATATTCTTTTAAAGAACATATGGCATTCCTCGTTCTGGGCGCTTCAACGCCACCCGTTGAAACTACCGTAGTGGAGCAGAGGTAAAGGTAAGGTAAGGGTAGCCCTTTGATTTTTATTTACTACATATGAACTTGATTTGATGGATATGTAACTGAATCCGCCCAAACGCTAGGAACAAGAAGAGGTTCAGTAGTCCTTGCCATTGTTGGTCGTTCTTCTTCTGCTGAAGTCGATGATATCACTTCTATTGGACGGGTGTTCGGGTGAACGTGTAGTCCCGCACTTCGGCTTAGTCATCATATCTTATAGCTTCAGTTATTACATGTAAGGGTGTTAACAAATGTACGGTACTTGTAATAATTATAGCTCACAAAATTTTTGATGCAAAAATTTTAATTTAAAAAAATCTAAAAATTTAGGTGTAAACTTTTGATGTATTTTTATGAATTATCGTGTACTTAACATCTTCACTAAATTTTTTTTGTCTATTTAATATATTTTACTTGCGATTTATCGATTGCTAATATTTTAATAACAGTAAATTTTTAAATTTAGAAAATTCTCAAGAATTTAAGATAAACCTTTAATGTTATTTTATGAATTATCGTGAAATAAAAAATTTGATATAAAATTTCTAATCAAATAATAAATTTTTAACCGATCTTTGATTTTCTAAAATTTAATTAGATGTAAGTTTTTGGACTCAAATTCTGAAATTTAATATAAGATTTTGTTAGGAATTCTATTTAAAATTTTTCTACTAATTTATTATTATTTATTTTTTTAATGAACTGTCAAATATTATATTATTCTAGGGAGCTTAACAAGTTAGGCCGAAAAAGTTTGGTTGACACGTGTCTTATTCCTATTGATTGCTAAGGTACGGATTATTATAGAAGTGGCCCTCTCTGTAGCTTTGGAAGTCTGAGCTACTGGTTGCTGTTGCAGCTGTCTAAAGGTTTTCCATCGTTGCGTACGTTGGACTAATAGTGCACTCAATGTGCTCAGTGTGTTCCCTTCTTAAGGGCAATTCTAAAAAATGTGCCCCATCTGGCCACATTTATAACATATCGGTGGCTCTCTCCCTTAAGGATAAATAGGTATCGAACTCTAGGATTGTCCTTTCAGTGGGAAGTTTGACGCACGATATCCCGACTGTCTGTATTGAAAATAAATCATCTCCCTTCGCTCTGACTTTCCTCACGAAGCTACCGAGGGTGCTGATGCAGAACGCTGCTGGTATGATCCCATAGGATATGAACTAGGGCAAGATGATCTCTACTGCTTATTTTGGCTCCCCTCTGACTGCGCACTTTCCCTACCCTATTGGGTCTTAACCTCTCTAGCCTTGCGTGTCTCATTTATAGTATTCTCCTTGGCGATTACCGATTCTACCAATTCAGTGAAGACGTGCATTCTTAATGTTGCCACTCTATCCCTGATCGCGGGCCTCTAAGCCCTCTCGAAACTCTTCGAACATAATTCATCTGTAGCCACAACTTCTTATGCAAAGCGGGACAAACTGGTGATCTTCGCCTTGTACTGAACTACAGTCATTACCCCTTGGGCAAGGGAAAGGAATTCCTCTTAATAGGTGTCTCTAGAAGATTCAAGAAAGCATTTCTCCAGAAATACCTTTGCAAAGGAAGTTCACGTACCCTCCACTATGTTTCTAATGAACTTCCACCACTCATATGCCTCTTACGTCAACTAAAATTCGGCAAACCAACCCTCAAGTTATCCCCAACGATTTGTAAGGTATCAAAGATTCTAGTCACAAGCTCAAGCTATTCAATGACCACTTTAGGGTCAGAATCTTTGACAAAGGTATGATGGTCAAGACGTTGGAATTCGCCCATCACAAAAGTCGATTTAGACTCAGGTGCCCTAGCTCTTCCTCTAGCGGCCCTAACTAACTGGCGCATCAAAATCATCATCTCTCGTAAGAAGTCTACCTCCCCTACTAGTTCCTGTGGGGGATTAGCATCCCTAACATCAAGAGCTAATGCATTCCCATGACCCATACCACGACCTCAACCACGGTCTCGCCCTCGCCTTGGAGGCATAACTTCTATATGAAAGAAATTATAAAATATATCAACATATAGTTCTATTTAACATTTTATTTCCAATGAATATTCACATTAATTATGTTAATACTTAACATTCAAAGATCACATAAACACATTCCAAGTGCCGAGGAGTACCAACAAGAGTGACACGTCAATATGGGTAACCCACTCAGATTCCCTACTGGAAATTACGTCGGCCAAATGCATTTTTAACTTGGCCTCCATGTTCGCTAATCCAAATACTTAAAGGAAAGACACTTCAATCCCAAGGTTCAATCTTTATGCCCATGTACAATACATAGTTCACATGCATCACATTTCATCATACTCTTGTCATCAAAACATACTATAACACATGCATGTTAAGCACACGCAATTATCCTCACAAAGTGATGCAACCACTTTTCATGACTCCTAGGTATTCGAATCTAGAGCTTCGATACAATTTGTTATACCGCAGAATTTACAACAAGGCACTTCAGAAGAAAAATAGAATCAAGAATTGGTTCACACAACAAGAAATCAAGACCAAGGAATAGATTCATCAAGCCCAACAAGTCAATGATTAGCATGAATGTTCAACCTGAAACAAAAGAATGTTCAACTCCCACATGGAACTTAAGAGATTAAGAAATGCTCTTGAGGTTTCATGAGAAAAGAAATAAAACATTTCCCAAGCATTTCTATAAAAAACCAAGAGAAAAACTTTTAAAAAGTGCCACGCTTCCCCACTTTCTCCTTTAAAATGGCTTTTGAATCGAGAAGAGATTTAATGCAAAAATAATAACATTGAAAAGAACACTTCCGGGGGTTTAATTTGAATATAAGAATTGCCCAAAAAGATTTGAATTGAGCTCAACAAACCGACTTCAAAACAAAATGAACTTTTTTTTGGTTAAACTATCCAGACAGCTCGAGCTGTCTCAAGACCAATCGTGTAATCTTGTACTGCTCGCAGCATCTCATGACCTGCAACAAAAATCGAGAGCCTCAAAACCCCACTCGATAGACCGCTCGAGCGGTTCATCGAGCGGTCCGGCCCTGGACTACTAATTTCGAAAGCACCGTTTTGAAAATTCAACCCTAATAACATGTTTTCATGCATTTGGGAACCCTTGGAGTATTTAAAGGACAACTTAAAGCATAAGAATAAAGTTTCAAAAACAACCCACAAGAAATATAACTTGAGATATAATCCGAAAAACATTCAAAATCCAATAATTCAACTCTCAAACCAAATATAACTCAAGGAATCCAAACCCCAACAAGGCTACAATTAAGGAATATTTCCCAAACTCTCATTCAAGCATACGAAAGATAAAACTTTGACCTTAAGGTCTTACGATTCAAGAGTTCCAAGCAACAAAACAAGCTTTTAAGCTTCTCCAATTTCATACATTAACCCTTACAATTTCAAAGTTTTTCAAAGGAATGCAATATAACTTAAGATTACATTATCCTTAAACTTAATTGTCATGCCCCAAACGCCAGGGTCACGTGAAAGCCCATCAAAACACCATTTATGAAAATACGATTTTTAGTTGGAGAACTGTCAATCCAAACATACAACATTTGGATAAAAGAGTACCCGAGATTCATCTCTTATAAACAGTAAATATTCAGTTCCATACATACATTAAACATATCACCTCAATGTGTACAAAACACGCCTTCAGAAACAGGCATTGCATGTAAGGATTCATGTCTCAAAACAAAAGAAAAACTAAAACAAGTCTTCCGCCACCACAGGCACCTTTAGGTCAACTCCTCATGATCACCTATACCTGAAAAAGGTTTGCACAAAATTTCACACCGTGAGTTAAAGCCTAATAGAAACAAACTATAAAGCCATAAAGTAGGATATGTGATCATATAGCATCATGTTGACTCAACCTCAAGAGCTAAAAAGGTTTTCCATCCTGAAAACCACCAGTTTTTCATCCTTAAAACCATGCATATCAACAATACAGATATCATTCTATAGTTAAGGAAAAGCAGTAACAAAATAGTATTTTTCACTCGGGTCACACAGCCGAGAAAAATAAGATAAAATGATTCCTATGTACCGACTCTGCCACACACATGGACAAAGGCAACAACTATAGACTCCTGCCAATTACCTATTCTTAAATCATTTAAGACCTGTTAGGTAATGACAAGTTCTATACGGAATCAAAACAACATAAACCACTTAGTTTACGGGCCCAAAACTCGAGGGTACTAAGCACCTACCACCTCGTTCACGGGAATTAACTTGAAGGCACGAAGGCACCTACTTTGCGCACGTTTTTAGACTTTCACCAAGGACCAATATAGGTCCACATCCACACACACTGTCACAGCACATTTATAGGATCATTTAAAAACCAATCGTAGCTCAACTACGAAAAATTGTAAAACAGTTATACATCAACATGTATTAAAAGAGGTCCAGTGGCCCACCACCACATCATCCATCATCATGGAGATCAAATAACATTTAAAACATGTTTTTGTCAAAACGTTTAAAAGCTGAAACTCAACTCCGAAGGTTAGCTCCAAACCTCCAAAACACGTTTTCAAGATTTTCATAAATCCTTCATTTTCAAAACTACATTTTGAAAATTATGAACATCCACAAGTCTGTAAAAACCAAGAAAAAGCGCAAAACATACTTTTTATCCAAAAAACATGGTTTAAACATGAAAATACAACATTTAAAGCGTTTTCAACCAGTAAAAAAGCTTATAACTATACATAGCACCCTTTAAAGACAACATAGTCTAGGATCCTACCTCGAAGAGTCAAAACTCGACGCCTCAAAAATTAAACTTTGTCGAAACGAGAATCCGTCCGGATGGATGCGAAGCCCACGTCATGGATAGTAAGGATCCATTAACAGATTAACAAAAACCAAGCCCCGGGTCCTCAAAAGTCTAGAGAGAAGGCAGAGAATTGAGAAACTTAGGCAAGAAGTTAAGTTTTTCAAAATATCTCACAGGTTTAGATATTTATAGAACATGGAAAAAACCCCATCCAGTCGACTAACCTGCCTCGTCCAGTTAACTAAATGCACCCACTGTCGACCTAGTCGACTCGGACCTCCAGTCTAGTGGACTGGACTATTAGGAACCAGGTTTTTCAGGGTCAAAACAAGTTTTTCAACCTCAGGACCAATCAAACAGGCCCAGACAAAATCTGAGAAAGAAAAAAGCACATCTACACATGCTGTTTTACAACAATGGAATATAAACCATTCATCGAGGATATACATATAACAAAATGGAACACGCCAAAGATGTATATATCACAAAATAAAATGGAATGAAACAGAACCGGGTTTCACAACTCTCTCCCCTTAAGGAATTTTGCCCCTGAAATTCACTACAAGGTCATGAGGTAAACAACTCTGGGTATCTAGCACGAACCCCAGACTCAAGCTCCCACGTCGCTTCTTCAACCCCGTGATGAAGCCATAGGACCTTGACATAGGTGATGGTTCTCCCTCTTAACACTTGCTCTTTCGTATCTAAGATCTTCACTGGGCGCTCCTTATATGTGATATCCTCATCAACCCGCAGCTCTACTCAGTCCAAAACATGTGAAGGGTCAGGCTCATACCTCCGAAGCATGAAAACGTAAAATACGCTATGCACAAACACCAACTGATGAGGCAAAGCCAAACGATATACAACCTCCCTAATCCGCTCAAGAATCTCAAATGGCCTAATAAAACGCAGTGATAGCTTCCCGCTGTGGCCAAACCTCATCAAGCCTCTACGTGATGAGACTGTTACGGTTGGTATATTGAAAATTATATTTTTAGTATTTAATTTAATTTTAATAAAATTAGTTTTTTATTTTATGAGAATCTTTATGAGCAATGTATGTATATCA
>JAOTRH010444908.1:0-31881 GCA_034768845.1 Heliamphora exappendiculata
ATTATCTCTTATGTTTTGTGACGATTTGAGTTGATATTTTGATTATACAAGTAAATTCTAGTTATTTCCATGTATGGGTTTGAAGAGTTGATAGGGTTGTGTGTGGGTTGAGTTGAGTAATTAAGAAAAATGGAGGTTTTGAGAAATGGTTATCTATGAGGGCAGTCTTAGGTTGGTCTCAGCTTCTTGTTGCAGGCGAGACCGCTGGACAGACCGCTTAAGCAGTCTAGCCCGCGGTCTTTTTTGCTGGTTGAAAATTTTTTCTTTAAATCAATGTATTTTCACTATCCGAATTTCGAATTGGGTCATTTTTGTACTCAAACTGAAGCCCCATAAGTCTTCTTTCCAATGACACTACTCTCACAATAAAAGTCTTTTTGCAGAAAAAGTTAGGACCAAAATAGTTAGGGTATATCAAAAATTTTTAGGCCAAATGTCTTGGAAAATGTTATTTTACATCCTCATTGGACTTTATCAAATTTTTTGTCCCCTGGGCTATGGATAGACCTATATAAATATATTTGGGTTGAGATGCATGTGTTGGGTTGGTTTGTTGGGCTTTACAATGAAAGTGGTCTTTTTTTTATATTTAATGATGGTTTAAAAAGAACAATAATGGGTTTTTGAGCGTTGTGATATGACGTGGTCATCATTTAAAATTTTAAGCTTTTAGAAGGGAAATATGAACTTCAAACTTGTCTATATGCATATGATGGGTGCATTCAATTTCTTTAAATAACATGATTTTGATTGAATTGACTTGGTGTTCTTGGTACTTTATGAAGTTGATAAAAGAAATGTGAATTATGAGAAATTTGTGTATTGAAGCTTATAATGCATGTGACTTGAAAGGAAACTTTAATACTCAAACGGGATAGGATTTGAAAATGAAATGGAAAACTTGAAATTAGAATCGAAATGGCAATATGTGAAAATGATTGGGAGAGGAACCAATTGCAGGGTTGAACTCTCGAATTGTGAAAATGAAAGAAATTAACGAATAATGAACTGTATGGTTTAATGTGAGTTAAGTTGGGCTTGCATAGCTCCACGGTGAAAAACTAAAAACTTGCGCAAAATGAGGACCACATGCCCACAGGTTAGTCCCCAAAATGTGGTGTTGTGTCGTGGTGAGTTATAGAGCTATCTAATTACCCAATGGTTTCGTGTAGCCTATTGGGAATTAATAGAGAGGGATTTCTATAAGCTACACCTGATGCTAGTTCATTAGTTGTGATACGATTTTGTGAGAAACTAGGTATTGAGAAAGTAAAATGGAAAATGGGAAAGAACAGAATGTTTTGAAAAAGGACTTAATGAATGAGAAATACGAAATAAAGAGTTGATATTATAACATGTGAATAAATGAATGGAATAAATCGGTGTATGTGGGTGTGTGAGTGTGAACGAATAACGAATTGGTGAAACTTGTATTTTTACTTCGGTTGCACCCATTACACCTCACAAATCATGCTTAACATTTGAGTTAGTCTTTGTCATGCGAGCTTTGGCTCACGTTTGTATGCTAAACCATTTCTGGTTTCGAGGAGCAAGGGTGATACCAGGGCAAAGAATGCATTTTGAAAATAGCTAGAGGAATGATCTATTGTTTCTTTATATTTTGTATCATGTCTTTACATAAACTTAAGTGAATAATTGTAATGATATTATCATTGCAAATGAACTAGTGAAAACTCAAAGTTTTTGTTTGGAATTTGATATGTACGAGAATATGGTTATGTAAAGAAAATCTTTATTTTCATTAAAATAGTGTTGAACTCAAACCTACAGTAAAACAAAAGTTTTAATTGATAATCTTCTTATGCGGGTCTATTAGGGTTGGTTCATGGGTCCCCAGGGTTTGGGGCGTGACACCCCAAATGTCAAGGAAGCTAGCAAGCCAACCGGTGTCGTACCCTCATCCAGGGTATATCGAAAAAGCTATTGTGCATTGTTTGATTAAAGCTCTGCACCATTCAGGGGAGTGAGGTTTCTTGTCGTGACCTTGTTTTCATTTGTTGAAAATGTAAGATAGTCATATTAGTGGTCTCGTCATCATTTGCTTCAAGATTCTCATTTGGATTTTTTGATCATAGGTTGTCTTCTCTTTTTTCAAGGATTCCATCTTTTGCGCTTCATGAACTTATATTCCAATATCAAGCAACTACTCAAATGTGGTTAACGATTAGATTACCAAGTGCTTCGTGAACTGAGGCTACACGTTCCACACTACCAATTGGACTTAGTCCTTCACAAAAGGTCTATTGTGTTGGGTTAACTGCCAAGATACTAAGATTATGTCTATAATTTTAGTCAAAATAATCCAGACGGGCAATCGCTGAAACATGCTCTAAATTAAAACTTTTTGATATTGAACAATAAAAAATAAAACTCGGTATAACTCTCAAAGTTAGTTTAGGATTATACCTGTTGAAGACCGATTGATTTGATTTTGTTTGTTGCCAAAAACTTTAGTCAACAAGCTATCGTGGTAGTTTACTAGAAGTCAAATCTCATAAACATGCCTTTTACTATATTCCCATATGCTAGAACACAAATAAAACATAGATTTTGATCTATCGTGTTCTTCAAAACCTATCTAGTCGCATATTTTTTTGATTTGACAAGACATGGAAACTCTAGAATGATTAATGAATTACTGGCGACTAGGTTTTATAACAGCATATAAATAGGTTACAATATGGACTTAAGGAGTAAATAAGACGTAGGTTCTTAATATAATTATGAAACCATACCTTAACCCAAAAGTAATTTCATAAAAATATAAATTATAATTTATTCTACTAAAAAATTATAATTGCACTCCCAGCCTTATTATCAAAATTGAAGTATTCAAATTCTTGTTATTAAATGCTTATTTATTCTCCCCATGTTCAGATTATAGATACCTAGTGATTAAATTAAATTACTGACAATAATATTTAATCAACTTTTTAAAAAAATCCTTAAGACATTCCACTTAACTTATTTGATTACTGAATTATAAAATCCACCTGTAGGGTTTGACTCGGTTAAAACTTATAAACTTGCTCAAGGTGCTATCATCAATTCCATTCACGAGGCGTAGATTTCGTCAGTAATTAATATCCACCATATAATTTGTCACGCCCCAAACACCAGGGTCACGCGAAAGCCCACCAAAATACCCATTTGAGAAAATAAGATTTTCAGTTGGAACACCATCAACTATAAATTATTACAACATTTGGATAAAGATCCCCAAGTTTATCTCTCATAAACAGAAATCATGCAAACTCATACATGAATAAATATATCGCCGAAAGGAGTACAAAACCAGCCTTCTGAGACAGGCATCACCTGTATAAGTACATGTCCAAAACAGGAAAACAACAGCAAGCTCTCCATCACCACAAGCCTCTAGGTCAACTCCACACGGCCACCTGAAAGGTTTTTACAGCAAAAATTCCACACCGTGAGTCGAAGCCCAATAGGAAAAGATAATAAAGCTATAAAGTAGGCTATGCAATTATACACACACGGGCTCAACCACAGGAGCCAAAAAGATTTTTGCTCATAAAAATTTCACATTTTCATCTTTGAAACTATGCATATCATCTTGACAGATATCATGCCACAGTTAAGGAAAAGCAGTAAACACAGAATTCTCCACCCGGAACACGCAGCCGAGGAGACGCAATAAAATGTAATCCTATGTACAGACTCTGCCACACCGACAAATGTAACAACTATAGACTCTCGTTCATTACCCTAGACCCATAGGCTTAGTAATGAAAAGTTCTATACGGAGTCACAACAATAGCGCCATTCACGGAGGCACCCGACGCCATTAACGGAGGCAACCGACAATCGCTTAATTTACGGGACCTAAGCCCGAGGGAGCTAAGCACCCACACCCTCGATTTACGGGGACTAACCTGAAGGAACTGAGTACCTATGCTGCGCACGTTTTCGGACTTGCACCGAGGAGCAATGGAAGCCCAAATCAATATACCCACTGTCACGGTACATCTATAGATAGCATTTAAAACCTAGTCGTAGCTCAACTACGAAAAATAGTAAAACAATTTTACATCGCAAGTGTAAAAGGATCCAATCCATCCACATGGAGATCTACAAGCATGTAACGACATAGTTTCACAAACTGAGACTCAACTCCAAGAATTAGCTCCAAACCTCCACAAATATGTTTTTCATAAAAACACTTCGTTTTGAAAGCTCCTTTTGAAAACCATGGATCTCAACATATCCAGCTCATGTATAAAATCGAGAAAAGGCGTAAAACCCACTTTTTACCCATTAACCAAGGTTTAAAACATGCAAATAGCATTTCATGCATTTCTACCCAGTGCAAGGAAATATATTCACATATATCTCCCTTTTAACAGCAGTAGGTCTAGAATCCTACCTCAAAGAGCTCAATGCTCGACACCTCAAAATCTAACCTCGTCAGATCAAGAATCCGTTTGGATGGATGTGAAGCCCACATCATCGACAATAAGGATTTGCTATCCAACCGCGAAAAACTAAGCCCCGGGCCACCCAAAAGCTAGAGAGAAGGAACAGAAAAGGAAGAGAGAAAGAGATTTGGTTGAAATACATATTTTAGATCTCAAAAAGATATTTTGTTCTCTTTATAGCTTTTTGCGCCCAGGACCCACCGCTCGAACGCGCTCCCCACCGCTCGAGCGAACCCCTCTCCAAGCCACGCTCTGCCCCCAGCGCGCTCGAGCGAGATCCCCACCACTCGAGCGGTCATCGCTGGGAGAGAAAATTGAAAAAGGCAACCAAAATCGAACCCCCGCATGCTTAACACGTATAGCATCTATACAAAACATGTTGTTCTACAACTAGAAGCACAAATCATACACCGAGAGATACATATATGGAAAGAAACACATTGACATATATAAATATCTCAAAAAGAGACGGGTCCGGGTCTCACAACTCTCCCCCCTTAAGGAATTTTGCCCCCAAAATTCACAACAAGGTCATGAGGTAAACAAGTCTGGGTATCTAGCATGCATCCCAGACTCGAGCTCCCATGTTGCTTCTTCAACCCCGCAATGAAGCCACAGGACCTTGACATAAGCAATTGTCCTTCCTCGCAACACCTGCTCCTTTGTATCAAGAATCTTCACTGGACGCTCCTCATAACTAGCATCCTCATCAACCCGCAGCTCAGCCCAATCTAACACATGAGAAGGATCAGGCTCATACCTCCGTAGGATAGAAATGTGGAACACGTTATGCACAGATGCTAATTGAGGTGACAAAGCTAAATGATAAACAACTTCTCCAACCCTGTCCAGAATCTCAAAAGTTCTAATAAAGCGCGGTGACAGCTTCCCGCTACGATCGAACCTCATCAAACCTCTACGTGGAGAGACCTTCAGAAACACATGATCTCCCACAACAAACTCCAAAGGTCGCCTCCTCTGATCTGCATAACTCTTCTGATGGCTCTGAGCTATCTGAAGACGCTAGCGAATCACTACAATCTTCTCCATCGTCTCCCGCACCAAGTCGGGTCCCAAAACTATGGTTTCTCCCACATCTATCGAGCACATTGGTGATCTACACGGTCTACCATACAAAGCCTCATACGGTGTCATTCCAATACTTGACTGATAGCTGTTGTTGTATGAAAACTCTGTTAACGGAAAATGATCCTCCCAAGAATCTCTGAAATCAAGAACACAAGCCCTCAGCATATCCTCTAAAATTTGTATAGTCCTCTCTGACTGACCGTCCGTTTGGGGGTGAAAAGCAGTACTGAACATCAAGTTCGTCCCCAAAACCTCCTGAAGACTCTGCCAAGAGCGCGGTGTGAAGCGCAGGTCTTGGTCAAAAACAATAGACATTGGCACTCTGTGCCATCGGACACCTCTCTAACATACAAATGACTAAGTTGGTCTACCGAATCCTTCACGCAGATGGGGAGAAAGTGTGCAAACTTTGTTAACCTATCAACCACAACCCAAGCGGCATCGTGTCCCCTAGGTGACCGAGGGAGTCCTAACACAAAGTCCATCGTGACGTTCTCCCACTTCCATTCAGACATTGGTAATGGCTGTAACAATCCTCTTGGTTTCTAGTGCTCAGTCTTTACCTGCTGATAAGTAAGGCACCGAGAAACAAACTGAAGCACATCCTTCTTCATTCCTGTCCAATAAAACTGACGACGTAAGTTATGGTACATCCTCATGCCTCCAGGATGCACTGCAAGACGAGAATGATGACACTCATATAATAGATCAGCTCGACATGACTCTGGCACAAACAACCTCCCTGCTAACCTCATACTCAAATCTGAACCCATAACCCATCCTGTTTTATCCTCTTCACTAGCGACACGATCCCGTTTCATCTGAGCTTCCTGGTCCGCTTACTGGAGTTCTAGCACATGTGCTACCACTGCTGGTCGAGTAATTACTGAAAATAAGGTGGCAGCCATCATTGTCTTTCCAAGACACAGATCAAACTCTCCAACATCTCCAAGCATGTCCCACTCACGCATAGCCATAGAAGTTAATGACCCATAAGATCTCCTACTGAGCGCATCTGCCACCACATTGGCCTTCCCTGGATGATACTACAAGTCAAAATCATAATCCTCCAACAACTCCATCCACTGTCGTTGGCGCAAATTTAGGTACTTCTGCGAAATCAAGTATTTTAAGCTCTTGTGATCGGAGAAAACCTCAAAATGCTCACCATAAAGATAGTGACGCCATGTCTTCAAGGCAAAGACCACGGTTGCCAACTCCAGGTCATGAGTCGGGTAGTTCGTCTCATGAATCTTCAGCTGCCGAGAACCATAAGCTACAACCTTCCCTTCCTGCGTCAGAACACACCCAAGACCATCGTGTGATGCATCACAATATACTGTATACCACAAGCCTCGCTCTAGAATGATCAATACAGGTGGACTAGTCAACCTCGTCTTCAGCTCTTGGAAAGCCGACTCACATGACTCCCTCCACACAAACACAATTCCCTTTCGTGTTAGACGCGTCATTGGTGCTGCAAGTCTCACAAAATCCTTCAAAAACTGCCAATAGTAACCTACTAAACCCAGAAAACTGCGAATCTCAAAAATATTCTTTGGGCGCTCCCAACCTGTCACAGCATCTGTTTTTGATGAATCTACTGACACCCCGTCTGACGACACAACGTGTCCCAAAAACCTTACCTTGGACATCCAGAACTCACACTTCTCGAATTTCGCATACAAGCGATGCTCTCTCAAAATCTATAGCACGATCTGTAGGTGATCCTCGTGTGCCTCCCTAGTGGGTGAATATATTAGAATATCATCCACGAACACCACTACAAAACTGTTCAGATACTGATGGAAGATTCGGTTCATCAAACTCATGAACGTAGCTGGCGCGTTCAAAAAGCAGAAACTTGTAGTGACCATAGCGAGTCCGAAAAGCAATCCTCGCTATGTCCTCGTCCCTAATCCTCAACTGGTGGTACCCTGATCTCAAGTTAATCTTTGAGAAACAGCTCGAACCCTTCAGCTAGTCAAACAAATCATCTATCCTTGGCATAGGATACTTGTTCTTCACTGTCACCTGATTTAGCTTCCAGTAGTTGATGCACAAATGCAAAGATCCATCCTTTTTCTTCACAAAAAGAGTAGGAGCTCGCCACGGTGAAGTACTCAGACGTATAAACCTCTTATCTAGCAACTCTGAAAGCTGTACCTTGAGTTCACGCAATTCAGCGACTACAAAATGTTAAGACGGTATAAATATGGGAGCAGCTCTGGGAACTAGGTCAATGGAGAACTCTACTTGCCGGGTCAGGAAAGACATCTTGATAGTCGCAAACCACCAGAGGTAACTCTCCCTGAACCATAACCTTCTTGTCCAACCTGAGGGCTGAAAAGAGGAAACCCAGGTTGCCCTTGTACCGCACAGCGCCCGGCATAGTCATCAAACCCTCATCCCGGTCCCCCATAAAGCTAAAATAATCTCCCGTCGGTGTACTTATCGTTACCCTCCGTCGATCGCAATCAATAAAGGCACAGTAGGTGGTCAGCCAATCCATCCCTATGATGACATCAAACGTGGTCATGTCTAGAATAACAAGGTCAAACTCTAAACAATGACCGGCGACCTCCAACACGTAGGATCTACAGACAAGACTCAACTTCACACTCCCACTGACTAGGGTCTCTACACTCATAGTACCACCCAACCAGTCCATTTCTAACCCCAAAGAAAATACAAATGCAGATGATATAAACAAATGTGATGCTCCATAGTCTATGAGGACACTGGCCCACAATCTATAGACTACAAAAGTACCTCGAATCATGGAGGTGGCAGCAGCAGCATTGGGAATGATCGGTGCTCTAGATGAACTAGGATCTGTAAGCACGTAAGCTCTGGCCTACCCACTTTGGCCCTGAATTATCGACTGTCTGCATGACTGTACCGAGCACTCCCTTCAGCGAATTGAGATAACTAGCGCCTGCGAATGGATGGAATAGCAGGTGCTCCAACTGTTCTCTGCACGCTCCCTCCTCCGGGACAATCCCTACCGATGTACCCTGACTGGCCGCATTCATAACATACCACTGGCCTTTACCCTTGCGCCTGGGACTGAACTAGCGCCGGACTCCGGCGCTCTGCCGCATGATGCCCTGGCCGCTGGCTTCTAAAATAAATAGATTCCCTCCTCTGCTCTAACCTTCCTGCTAAAGCCACGGGGGGCAAAGATGCAGAAGACTGTGGCAGATACAACCCCACTGGATGAGAACACGGACCAAATGTCTGTTAGCGCTTGTTCTCCCTACGCCCCTGACACTGTGTATGTTCCCCTCCATGCTGACCCCGACTGTCCCTATCTCTACGTGTCTCATTCAGAGTGTCCTCCACTTTCATGGCCATCTGTACCAAATCTGTGAAGACCTGCATTTGAAATGCTGCCACTCCATCTCAAATAGCGGGCCTCAAACCCCTCTTGAATCGCTTCGCACAGAACTCATCAGTGGGCACAATCTCTTATGCAAACTGAAATAGGCTAGTAAACTCAGCCTCATACTCAATCACTCTCATCGTCCCTTGAGTCAAAAATAGAAAATCCTCTCTGTAGCGGTCCCTCAGAGTCGCTAGAAAGTATTTCTTTAGAAATACCTTTGTGAAAGCCTCCCCAGTGCCTGCCACTATGGTCTTGGCGAACTTCCACCACATATGAGCACTCCCTCTCAGCTGGAAGGCAGCACATATAACCCTCAGGTCATCTTTCTCAATCTGAATTGAATCTAGAATCCTAGTGACCAGCTCCAGCCACTCAGTGGCAACAGTGGGATTGGGATCCCCAGAAATGGTAGGAGGGTCTAGATGGCAAAACTCACACATCGCGGCCATCGCCCTTAGCTCGGGTACACTCTCCCTTTCCCTAGTGGCCTTAGCCAGTTGCTGGATGGAGCCGACCGTCTCACACAACAAATCTCCCTCGCCAACCGGTCCTTGGGGTGAATTAGCATCCCCAACATCTGGGACTAGAACGTCCCTTCGGCTAGAACCACGGCCACGGCCTCGACCTCAGCTTCGTCCTCCCTGCGTGGATATAATTCTGTACAAAAGCCATATAACAGGATAAACATTCCTACAACATGTTATTGCTAACGTAAAAGACAGATCATATATAAGCATGCTAGCACATAGCCACTTAGATCATGTCATCACATATCTCACACACCGAGGAGAACGAACAAGAAAGGCTCGTCCATCTGAACAACCTACTCAGATTCCTAGCTATAAATCACGTCCGAGAAACGCGTCTCTAACTTGGCTCCCAAGTTTGTCAATCCAAATGCCCTAAGGTAAGACTAATCAATCCTAATGTCCAATCTCCATGCCCATATATACACATCAATCATGCTAACAGGATATCATGCGGATGTAAGTAAACACTTGAACATATACAATCAAACACACATACATCCTCACAAGGAGATGTACCCTCTTTTCCATGGCTCATAGGTATTCGAACCCAGAGCTTTGATACCAAGTTGTCACGCCCCAAACACCAGGGTCACGTGAAAGCACAACAAAACACCCATTTGAGAAAATAAGATTTTCAATTGGAAAACCATCAACTATAAATTATTACAATATTTGGATAAAGATCCCAAGTTTATCTCTCATAAACAGAAATCATGCAAACTCATACA
Organism: Heliamphora exappendiculata; assembly: GCA_034768845.1. Lineage (NCBI taxonomy): Eukaryota > Viridiplantae > Streptophyta > Magnoliopsida > Ericales > Sarraceniaceae > Heliamphora > Heliamphora exappendiculata. The sequence goes on from JAOTRH010444908.1 coordinate 10,196, forward strand.
TGAATAAATATATCGCCGAAAGGCGTACAAAACCAGCCTTTTGAGACATGCATCACGTGTATAAGTACATGTCCAAAATAATAAAATTACAGCAAGCTCTCCATCACCACAAGCCTATAGGTTAACTCCACATGGCCACCTGAAAAGTTTTTATAGCAAAAATTCCACACCGTGAGCCGAAACCTAATAGGAAAAGACAATAAAGCTATAAAGTAGGCTATGCAATTATACACACACGGGCTTAACCACATGAGCCAAAAAGATTTTTGCTCATAAAAATTTTATATTTTCAACCTTGAAACTATGCATATCATCCTGACAGATATCATACCACAGTTAAGGGAAAGTAGTAAACACAAAATTCTCCACTCAGAACACGTAGCCGAGGAGACACGATAAAATGTAATCCTATGTACCGACTCTTCCACACCGACAAAGGTAACAACTATAGACACTCGTCCATTACCCTAAACCCATAAGCTTAGTAATGACAAGTTCTATACGGAGTCACGACAATAGCGCCATTCACGGAGGCACCCGACGCCATTAACGGAGGCAACCGACAACTACTTAATTTACGGGACCTAAGCCCGAGGGAGCTACGCACCCACATCCTCAATTTACGGGGACTAACCCGAAGGAACTGAGTACCTATGCTGCGCACGTTTTTGAACTTGCACCGAGGAGCAATGGAAGCCCAACTCAATATACCCACTGCCATGGTACATTTATGGATAACATTTAAAATCCAACCGTAGCTCAACTACAAAAAATAGTAAAACAGTTTTACATCGCAAGTGTAAAAGGATCCAATCCATCCACATGGAGATCTATAAGCATGTAATGACATAGTTTCACAAACTGAGACTCAACCCCAAGGGTTAGCTCCAAACCTTCACAAACATGTTTTTCATAAAAAGCACTTCATTTTCAAAGCTCCTTTTGAAAACCATGGATCTCAACACATCCAGATCATGTATAAAATCGAGAAAAGACATAAAACTCACTTTTTACCCATTAACCAAGGTTTAAAACATGCAAACAGCATTTCATGCATTTCTACCTGGTGAAAGAAAATATAATCACATATATCTCCCTTTTAACAGCAGTAGGTCTAGAATCCTACCTCAAAGAGCTCAAAGCTCAACACCCCAAAATCCAACCTCATCGGAACAAGAATCCATTCAGATAGATGTGAAGCCCACGTCACCGACAACTAGGATCTACTATCCAATCACGAAACACTAAGCCCCGAGTCACCCGGAAGCTAGAGAGAACGTAGAGAAAAGGAAGAGAGAAAGAGATTTGGTTGAAATAGATATTTTAGATCTCAAAAAGATATTTTATTCTCTTTATAGCTTTTCACACCCAGGACCCACCACTCGAGCGCGATCCCCACCGCTCGAGTGGACCCCTTGCCGACATAGGCTCTACCACGCTACCGCTCGAGCACCCAATCACCGCTTAAGCAGACCCCACTCGAGCGAGCTCCCCGCCACTCGAGCGGTCATCTCTGGGAGAGAAAATTGAAAAAGGCAACCAAAGCTGAACCCCTGCATGCTTAACACGTATAGCACCTATACAAAACATGCTATTCTACAACTGGAAGCATAAATCATACACCGAGAGATATATATATATGGAAAGAAACACATCGACATATATAAATATCTCAAAAAGAGACGGGTCAAGGTCTCAGATAATTAACACTGTTATCCAACTCACAGGGATTATAGACTCATAAAAGATCGCACTCTTTAATGAACCAAAATAAATAATATTAAATATATATGTCTAATAATTATTTCGAAATTAAGAGTATAAGCAGTCATAATAACTATGGGGTGTAAATTAATTTATATAATCAGTATAAAATTAATTATCCCAACTTGATCATGTTCAATACACACAAAGTGTACTAGCATAATGAGTTGAAATAATTATTGAGATAATTACCATTCTCTGTAATCAAGACAGATCTAGTAAAACATTGTAGTACAGTCGTATCGATAGTTTGTTCAATTTCATCTAAGATTATGATCCATAAACTTATATTCCAGAAAAATAGATAATCTAGTCTTTTGTGTGTAAGCCGAACTCTACACACCAGATTAAATACTATGTAGAATAAAAGACACCCATGTACAACATTAAATAAATAATGAAATGCATTCATTACTCATTAAGATTATCATAAAATAAAAAAACTAATTTTATTTAAATAAACCTAAGTACTAAAATCAAAAATCATGATTTTTAGTATACAATCCTGTTATGTTGGTTATTTTAGTTGCCTTTTCCCTCTATCTTCTCAAAAAACTCAACTTTTCTTACCACTACGAAGTTGTTTCCAGTTCTTGAGTCATCGTATCTAATTGCATGTTATAGGAGTACTGAGCAACAAACAAATTCATCATGTCCTCCCAAGTACATGCTTTGAATTATTCCAATGCCAGGAACAATGGGTGTAATTTTGGCCCACAAACTGTGGGCCTGATCTGTCTCGGTCTACGCCCGAGCCCGTCTAAGCCCATATACCTGTGGGCTGTGCCTGGGCCTTCCCTTTGGAGCCTACGGGCTGGCTCGAGACTCGGTCCGTTCATAGCCCATTCAACCTTTCAACAACTATATTGCTTGGCCAGCTCGAGGCCTAACCCAGCCCGAGGTCTGCCCCAGCACACCAACGACTAGTTTTTTGAACGAACAGCCTAGATAGAGCCAAAAGATGATCCGATGGCTTGGAGCCTTTTACCGTTGGTAGTCGGCCAGGCCTGGCCCGGTCCCAACGGTCATATTTTTTTAGAAAAATCAATTAAAACCCTATAAATACTCCTAAACCCCACCAATTTCAATCCACACAAATTCAATTATCTCTCCACTCTCTCTCAATTCTCAATTTCTCATATTGCTCTCAAGTGCCCTGCTTACTGCTGTATAATTCTCAATTCAAGAATCAAGATCAAGTATTCAAGGATTCAAGATCATGATCAATATCAAAGTTCTAAAAGAACGAGATCAAAGATTAAAGATCAAAGATCCTTCATTCAGTTTGATTTAATGTCCGTAATTTAGTTTTTATATTATTTTAATTTTTTCTATCCTCTTCTTAATTCTTTTATAATAATTTTTTTATATTTGTTAGGTACTTAGGTGTTATTATAAAAAAATCATTTTAAACTTTTGTTCTATTTTATTTTATTTTAAAAATTATAATATTCTAGTTTATTTTTAAAATTATATTATTTTTCTATGGATCCAAGATTATATTTTATTTATGAAGATGATATTTTTGTATATCAACCTATTGGTTCTAATCTTACTCCTAGTCCACCTTATGTTTTCTCATCATTCCCTATTGCTACATCTGCATCTACTACTAAAAAATCCTCAAATGTGTGGAAATTTTTTGAACAAATTGTTGAAAATGAAAATAATGCCACCATAGTAATTAAAGTAAAATATAAAATTTGTAATAAACTTCTTAACGGTAATATATCGGATGGTACTAGCCATTTACGTAGACATTCTAATATAGCTGTTAGATATAAATATCTTAATTTGAACACACAAATACAAAAAGATAGAAATACAACTGGTAACATAGCTAATTTTTCATATGATCTTTTATGGGTACAAAAAATGGTAGTTGATTATACTATTAAAAAAGAACATCCATTTACAATGAGTGAAAAAATCGAATTTGAAGAATTAGTAGAAGGGCATTTACACCTCAATTTCAAAGTTTTTCAAGAAATACTACTATAAAGAAAGTTTTTCAAAAATTTGAAGCCATTAAAATCAAATTAGAAAATTTATTAAAAAATATATAAGGTAAAATTTGTTTAACTTCTGATTTATAAATAGCACAACAAGGTATAGAATATCAATGCCTTACTGCACATTTTATAAATGATGATTAAAATTTAAATAAAAGAATTTTTTCATTTAAACCAGTAAAACTCTCCTACACTAGTCGTAGTTTAGGTCTAAAAATTAGACAACGAATATTAACGTGGGGCATTAAACATAAAAATATTTTTTATTATTTTAGATAATTCTTCTTATTATAATAAATGTATTCACTATTTAAAATGTAATTTATAACTTCTATTATCTGGTATATTATTTTATGTTTGTTGTTTCACCTATATTTTAAATTTAATTATTGAAAAAAGGCTTAATGAGCATAATGAATTTGTTAGTAGAGTTAAGAAAATCGTAAAAATAATAAATAGCAGTATTAGAAGAGTAGATAATTATTAAAAAAATATGTAATGAAAAAAATTTAAAATTTAGAAAATTGTCATATGATGTTAAAATTAGAGAGAACGCTACATATAATATGTTACACGTAGCAATTAAACAAAGAAAAGCAATTTATTTATGTTTTGAAAGCCAAATAATAAATAATTTTTATCTGGTAACTTTTGAAGATTGGAAATATATAAATCTATACAAAAAATTTTTAGAAGTTTTTGATGAATCAGCAAAATTATTTTCATATATTTACCTTCTACTACTCCACTTGTTTACCACAACTAGCAAAAATAATAAAACTTTTTATTGAATATTTACAAAATAAAATATATTTTGACATGATTAATAATATAAAAGAAAATTTTGATAAATATTATAATGAAATACTACATATTTTTGGAATAGTTATAATACTAGATCCCAAGTGTAAAGTTGCTAGTTTAAAATATTTTTTAGAAACAATTTATGAGGACCAAGATCATTATGATATAATTTATAATACAATTTGAAATTTATATGATGAATATAAAATTAATATAATACCACAACATCTTCAATCAACACAATTCTCTGCCAGTACTTTTCGAGGTTCAAGAGAATTTTATCTCTGAACTCCAATATTATTTTGACGCAGTTGAGGATATCAACGATAATGATTTCAATATTTTAAAATACTTGAAACAACACGAGGTGTCATGATCAGTCATGTCCACAATAACTCGTGATATACTAACAGTTCTAGTCTTTACAGTTACTTCGGAGGCAGCATTTTGTGCAAGTGGACGGGTCGTAAGCAACTATAGATCTAGATTGAAGCCAGAGATGATGGAAGAATTGATGACAACTCGTGACACACTGTTCGCATCATCAAGGCAACAACAAGTGGATGTGAAGACAAGACTGCAAATAGATTTGGAGACTATTACCTTGGGAAGTCCAGAAGAATTGTTTGGCTTAGAAGGATTTGAAATATAGGTAAAAACCTAGGAGATCGACACCTACAGGTTAGCTACAACTTTCGAAGGTTTTCCATCATTGCCATCATATCCTCTATAGTCAGGTGGTGAGCCAACGAATTACGCTCTTTGTTAGAACTTCTCTCTAGCCCATTATAAATGGGATCATAGACCCACGAGGACCCAAATCACTTTGATATTTTTATTCCAATTTGATATATTTGTAAAAAAAAGATTCCTTCTAAAGATTTCTTGAACCACTGCAATAGTCCACTGATACTAGCTTATGAACAAATACAAACAAAGCTCACAAAACATAACACTAGTATGCAAGAACACTTTCAGCTCAAGCCTAAACTGTTAGAGGAAAAACTACCAAGATCATTATTTTTGCAAATGATTTTCGATTAAAAATTAACTAAATGGGCAAATACCGAAACGGGTTCCAGATAAAACTTTTAACGTCGAACAGTCAACAATAAAACCCGTGCAACCGAAGTTAATTTAGTAGCGAATACCTTTTACCGATCAAATCATCAACTACGTTTTTTATTCCAAGATGAAACTCCAATCAAACTTTCTACTGTATTCCCTTAGGCGATTCCCGGATATAGTGTGAGTTATAATCCTTCGAGAACTCGTATCGGCAGAACCTAGATAGTTTTAGTCTTGAAGACAAGTTATGAGACTGGTTTAACCTACCCGTATATTTATAGGGCTACAGTAGGCACCTATGGAGTAATTATGAGTAAGACATCTAGTCGAACACAGACATCCATCAGCAGTTTCCACAATGAAGCAAACCTTGTAGCAGTATCTGTAATTATGAAAACCTTGCAGCGGTTTTTGCAATTTCTATAAAATATTGAATTACAGTTCACATCACTAAAGAACTATAATTGCACTCTAACCCATAATCTCAAGATCTTCTTACATTAAGCTCATGTTATTAAATACTTAACATTTCTCCCCACGTTAAAATTTTTGATATCCTCTAATTAAATTTAATAACTAATAATTTAATTTAATTAGCATCTTGAAATTCCTTAAACCCTTCCGCTTAACTTATTTGACTGCCGAAAAATCAAATTCACCTGTAGGGTTTGACCCAGTTAAAACGTATAGGCTTTCTTAAAGGGATATCGTCAATCCCAATCATTCGGGACATGGATTCTATCAATAATTAATATTCACCATGTAAATAATATTGTTATCCAACTCACCGGGAATATAGACTCATATAAGATCATACCCTCTAATGAATCAAAACAACGATTATTATAAATACACAAATCAATAATTATTTCAGGATTAAGAAGATAAGCACTATTCATAATAACCTTGGGGTGTAAATTAATTTATATAGTCAGTATAAAATTAATTACTCCAAATATCCAGTTCAATATACACAAAGTGTACTAGCACAGAGAGTCAAGATAATAAACGGCGCTATTATCTGTTCCCCGTAACCAAGACAAGCCTACTAAAACTTTGAGTTATAGTCGTACCGATGGTATGTTCATTTCCATTTAAACTGTGAACATATTACTTATATTCTGCAAGAACAAAAAATCTGATCTTCTGTGTGTAAGCCGTACTCTATACACCAGATTAAATACTATACAGAATATTAGATATTAATGCATAACATTAAACAAATAATAAATATACACTGCTCATTAAGATTCTCATAAAATAGAAAATTAATTTTCTTCAAATAAAATTAAATACTAAAAACATGATTTTCAGTACACCAACCCTAACAATCTCCCACTTATGCTCAAAATCATGCTGTCATAGATCTGACTTCCATGCCCTTTACATGACTATCAAAAGTACTAGACTGTCTGTCTGATAAACTAACATATAATCCTTAGACTACGGTAAAGCAAGGCAGGAGCATACATGAGACTTTCTACTACCGAAGCATAAGAAACATCATTCATCTTCTCTATCTCATCAGGTGTCTTAAGACTCTGATCCTTGGATAGAGTTATTCCATGCCTAAAAGGGAGAAATCCTTTCTTGGAATCCTACATGCTATAATGAGCAATGATACCATCGATATACTTTGCTAGTGATAAGCCTAGCATCTTTTATTTTCGATCTCGCATAAGTTTGATCCCAAGGATGTGAGTGGATTCTTCCAAGTCCTTCATATCGAACTGCCTAGATAATCATACTTTAATCGTAGATAATGCCCCTACATCATTTTCGATGAACAAGATATTGTCTACATAAAGTACTAGAAAAATCAACACGCTTCCATCACGCTTCTTGTACGCACAGGACTCATCCAAACTCTAATCAAAATCATAAGACTTTATGGTTTGATCAAACCGAGTGTTCTAAGACCTCGATGCCTGCTTAAGTCCATAAATGAATCTCTTAAGTTTACACAACATGTGCTTATGGCCATTTGTAATGAATTCATCTAATTGTATTATGTAGATACACTCATCAAGTCTTCTATTAAAGAAAGTTGTCTGGACATCCATTTGCTAGATTTTGTAATCGAAATGAGTAACAATCGATAAGAGAATCTGGATAGACTTAAGCATGGCTACCGGTAAAAAAAAATTCTCATAATTGATCCCTTCTTTCTGAGTGAACCCTTTTGTAACAAGCCTAACTTTGAAGGTTTTAACCTTTTCATTTACTTCTCTCTTCCTCTTATAGATCCACTTGTATTCAATGGGTTTTATCATTTTGGGTGGTTCTACAAGTTTCTAGACCTGAGTGAAATACATAGATTCCATCTCTAAATTTATGGCCCTTTTCTAATGATCTGCATATTTATCTTGTAGTGCTTCATTGTAGTTACAGGGCTTAGTATCTAGATCTACTAGGATCTTGTTAAAAGACTCTCCTAAGAATATATATTGATCAAGTTAATGAACAATCCTTCCACTACGACGAGACACTACATGCGTCTGTTTACTAGCAGTAATACACTGTGCAGAATCTAAATTCTATGCATCAGCACCCTATTCTTGATTTGCACCTGACCCGATAATCCTCCCACTATGACGAGGTAATGGGATATCAGTGACTTGTGATTTTTCTTCCGTTCTATTAGTATTTCTTTTAAGTTCTTCCAGAACAATATTACTTTTGGGCCTGTCGTCCATAATATAATTCTCTTCAATGAATTGGGCATTAGTGCTAACAATGACCTTCTGATCCTTAGGATTATAAAATAGACCATCCTTCATTTCCTTGGGATATCCCATAAAGAAACAGACTTTTGTCCTTGGTTCCGTCTTACGTGCGTTCCCTTTCTACACATGTGCTGGATACCCCTAAATTCGAATGTATTTCAAACTAGACTTACGCCCGGTCCACAATTCTGTGGGAGTAGAAGATACTGACTTAGAAGGTACCAAGTTTAGAATGTAAGCTGTTGTATCTAATGCGAATCCCCAAAATGAATAGGGTAAGTTGCTATTTCAGCTACACCATTCTGCTATGGAGTGCCAGGTGCAGTCAATTGGGATATAATTCCTTCTTATGACAGGTAATCCCTAAACTCTCCAAAGAGGTATTCTCCACTATGGTCAGATCGTAGTGATTTGATACTTTTATCTAGACGCTTCTCTGCCTCCGCCTTGAATTCTTTGAATTTTTCAAAGCATTCAGACTTACGGTACATTAGGTAAATGTATCCATTCCTTCAGTAGTCATCAATGAAACTGATAAAGTACCCAAAGCCACCTCTAACCCATATTGTCATAGGACCACACACATCAGAATGAATTAGCACCAACAGTTCTTTAGCTCTATAGCCTTCTGTAGAAAAGGGCCTCTTGGTAATCTTACCCTCTAAGCAAGATTCAAAAACTGGAAGCGCCTTCACTTCTATTGAACTCAAAGGTCTATCTGTTACCAGTCTATTTATTCCTTTTAGATTAATATGACCCAAGCGTAAGTGCCAAAGAAACGTTTGGTTCATTAAATAAGAAAATTTTCTCTTACATGGTAAATTAGATGTGTTATTTATTTTAGTTAGTTGCAGTATAGGAGAGATAGGAGATATGACATACAGATCATCCACCAATGTACCAGAATGAATAAAATGTTTATTTTTCTTCACAACAATAGAGTCATCAAAATGAACAGAATATTTATCCTTTATTAAGCTCGAAACTGAAATTAAATTTCTTCTAATCGAAGGTACATAAAGACAATCTTTTTGAATAAGTATCCTATCTCTACTAAAATTGAGAGTGGCATCTCTTACTACAACTACTTCCACTCTTGTATTATTACCCATATGCACGTATATTTTCCCATCACTAAGCTGACTAGTTTTCTAGAACCCCTATAAAGAATTGCAGACATAATTAGTGACTTCCGTATTTACACACCAGGTACTAGTAGATAATACCGCAAAACATGTTTCAACCACTAGTGAATAGAAATTACCTAGTTTGTTCTGGTCACTGAGAAAAATTGGACACTGCTTTTTCCAATACCCAAACTGGTTACAGTGATAGCACTTATCTCTTGGCTTCTTTACACCAGCTTTTGGTCTCTTAACTGCTTTTGGAGCTGTGCCTCCTTGTGTCTAAACTTTTTCTTCCTTTTGCCTTTCGACTTAGATGAAGAACCTTTCTTAGCCACATACATAGAACCTGTCTTCCTAAGAACAACCTTGGATGCTTGAAGTTCCTTAAGAAGTTCTTTCAATGAAAAGCCAAGCTTGTTTATGGTGTAGTTCAGGCAAAACTACTTAAAACTTTCAGGCAGTGACTGGAGTATGATATCGACCTAGGTTTTTTCGTCAATTTCAGCTCCTACGATCTCCAGTTCATTCAGAAGACTGATCATCTTCAGAACATAATCCCTAAGTAGGGTGACTTCAGCCATGTTTGCATTCATTAGAGATTTCATGGCTACCTTCCTAGCAGAATGATTATGATCCCCAAACATTTCTTTGAGGTTCAATATTATGTCATAGGCACTAGGCATAGACTGATGCTGATATTACAAAACATTTAACATTGAAGCCAAAAGGTAACAGCGAACCATTTGATTAGCGTTCTACCACTTCTGACGGGCTTGGATTTCTTGTTCAGTTGCCCCCACATTAGGTACCGGTGGACGTATCTTAGTTAATACAAACTTGTAATCCTCGACAGTTAAGATAATGTCCAAGTTTCGTTTCCAGTCAACATAGTTTGGTTCTATAAGTTTATTTTTTCTTTGAGTATTAAAGTGAGTGAGTTGAAATCCATTTTAATATTAAGAATCACACAATTTAAAATACCGTTAATTATGACGAGTAAAACTTTGAATTTATTTTAATTTGGTTCCCTCTATCATTTTAAAAGAAATTCGCTAGCAACCTGGTCCCCTATGAATAGTATGCTTCGATGGGAGGACATCTATTATCCATCGTTTGTCCATACAGACCAATTCTTATTAATTTTACTATTTAAGCAACTTACTATACCAAGTAAAATTAAATAGCTAACATAATTTTGGTCCAGTATATAATTGTTGTGAGACCCTGTGCCATTTGACTTTTTGATATATACGCATGTTAGGTGTTTTGATGCCTTTTTAGTTGTTCCGCATTAATATGCATATATGAGTTTTGATACATGATTTGGTTCTTTTAAGCATGCGAGGTGGGTCCCGGGGGCTGCGAGGAGCTATGGTGCAAATTTCAAAAATTAAAAAAAAAGAGATATTTTGGAGGTCTATAAATATCTAGAGTTTAGATATTTTCAAAAGATATTTTCAAAACTTAACTCCTAAGTTTTTTCCATCTTTTCTCTGCCTTCTCTCTAACTTCTCGGGGGCCCGGGGCTTGGTTTTTGTCTATGCATCCATTCGGACGGAATTTGATTTTGACGAAGCTCGAATTGCACGTAGATTGAGGCATCAGGTTTTTGACCCAACGAGGTAGGATCTCAGATTCTGCTATTGTATAAGGGTGTAATATGTAATCTTGTGCACTTCTACCATATAAAAATGCATGAAAAGGTTATTTATGTTTTAGATCTGGTTTTTGATTTAAAACTATTTTTTGGCATTTTCGATGGATGGAAGTGTGTTTTGAGGGTTTCTTTTCGAGGTTGTGGTGCGAGGCTTGGGTGTGTTGATGTTTGAGGGAGTTTGATGGGTGTTTGGAGGTTCGATTTGAGTTTTGGAAGCAAAAATCAGTGAACTCGTAGCACAAAAACATTTTTTGGGAGAGTTTAGTCGATTGAACTCATGAGTTCAGTTGACTGGATCATCATTTGGTGAGTTCAGTCGACTGGACCTGGAGGGTCAGTTGACTAAAACTCCTTCTGTTTTGGCCCTTCTTTTCCAGTGAGTTTTTCAGTTGACTGGGGGCTTGGGCCAGTGGACTGAATCCCTATGTGAGTGCTTGGTGTTGGTTTTGATGGTTCGAGTGGTTTGCTTGGGTAAAGGATGGATTGCAAAGGAGGTTTTTATGAAAACTTTTGGGAGAAACGTGTTTATTAGAGGTTTAGAGCTAACCCTTGGGGTTGAGTCTCACTTTCTAAAATGTTTGCATGAAAATATGTTTTTACATGTTTTGGTTTGATCTCCATGGTTTCATGGATTAGATCTCTTGCTTATACATGTGTTGTATAACTGCTTTAGGGGAAAATATTTTGAAATGTTGGTTGATCTCCATGTTGATGGATGGATCTATATACATGTATAATGTATATTTGTGAAAAGATTTTTTGTAGTTGATGCTACAGTTGATTTTTAGAAGATTATCTTGATGTACCAGGATGACGTGAATTTGGCACGAGTTACCATCGGTGTAAGTCTAGAAACGTGCGCAACGTAGGTACTCAGGTCCTTCGGGTTAGTCCCCGTAAATTGAGACGGTTGGGTGCTTAGTTCCCTCAGGTTGTCGCCTGTAAATTAAGTGGTTCGTCGTGGTGCTCCGTATTGAACTTGCCATTACCTAGTAGGCCTTAAGTGGTTCAGGACTAGGGTAATGGGCAGGAGTCTATAGTTGTTACCTCTGTCCCCTTGTGATAGAGTTGGTACGTAGGATCATATTCTTCTTCTTTTCCACGATGGTACATTCTGTGAGGGAACACTGTTTTTGATTACTATTTTTTTTAACTATGGTTGGTTATTTGTAATATTTGCATTGCATGGTTTGAAGGATGAAAATAGGGTTTTCTGTTAATAAAACCATTTTGGGAGACTTGTGTAGTCTGATGGAAAAACTTGGGGTTTGTGGAAAATCTTTTTGGGTTGTGGTTGAGTTTAGCTCCCACTCATATGGTTGCATATCTTCCTTCTTTACAATTTATTATCTGTTTCTGTTAGGCTTCGGCTCACAGATGGGAATTTTCTGTAAAATCATTTTCAGGAGATGCTATGGATGAGGAGTAGCTTTGGTGGAGCCCGCGGTGGCAGAAGACTTTTATAGTTTTCCTTTTTGGTATGCTTCTTCCTGAAGGCAGGTTTTGTATGTCGTAAGGCGATATATTATATGCATGTTGGATCTGTATATCTTTTATATATGAGAGATACATTTTGTTGGGTATTCCATTGGTTTTAACAGGCGAATTTCAATGTATGAAAACCTATATTTTCATATTAAATGGATGTTTAGTGGATTTTCACGTGACCCCGGATTTTGGGGCGTGACAACTTGGTATCAAAGCTCTGGGTTCGAATACCTAAGAGCCATGGGAAAAGGGGTTCATCACCTGGTGAGGTTAATTGTGTATGCTTGCTTGCATATGTTTAAACGTTGGCTTATAACATGTTAATGGCTTTTTGAGCATGATAGTTGTGTATATGTGGGTATGGAGGTTGGATCTCAAGATTGAGGAGTCTTGCCTTCGAGCATTTGGAATAACAGATTTGGAAGCCAAGTTAGAAACTCATTTGGTCGACGTGTTTTCTAGCAAGGAATTTGAATACATTATGCAAACTGACGAGTCCGTCTTGTTAGTTCTCCTCAGTATGTGAGACGTGTTTGCATAATCTTATGTGGCTATGTGATAGCATGATTATGTGTTTATGTTTCGTAATAGCATGTTGTAGGAAAGCTTATCATGTTATATTGCTTTCTGTAGAATTATGTCCACGCGGAGAGTGCGGAGAGTCCGTGGCTGAGGGCATGCTTATGCTTATGCTCAGGTTCCAGAGGAAGGAAACATTCCTTCTCCACAAGAACAAGTGGGTGGTACTAATGTTGGCGGTGTTGATGTCATCTAGGAGATGTTGGCCACTATGAGAGCTATGGCAGAAACGACCAGGGCTAGTGTGCGGGTTCCTGAGCCAAGGGCTTCTATAGCTATGCGGGAGTTTCAGCAATTGGATCCTTTGACCTTTTCTGGGGAGACGGACCCTAAAGTTGTTACTTAGTGGTTAGAAGTGACCACCTCTATCTTCGATACTCTGGATATCGAGGAGGATGCTTTGCGTATAAAGTTGGCAGCGTTCCAACTACAGGAAGATGCTAGAGAGTGGTGGAAGTTCGCCAAGTCCACTGTGGATGACACATGGGTTACTTTCACGAGAGTCTTCTTGGAGAAGTATTTCCTGAGATTTTTGAGGGATACTTACCGAGAGGAGTTCCTCTCTCTTGTTCAGGGAAATCTATCTGTGGTCCAGTATGAGGCCAAGTTCGCGAATCTGTTGCAGTTCACACCAGAGATGGTATCTACAGAGGAGTTGCACACTCAGAGGTTTGAGAGGGGACTTCAACCTACTATTAAGGAAAGAGTTGCAGCTCTCGATGTGGAGGTGTACATCAAGCTAGTGGAAGCTGCTATCCGGGTCGAGAACTCGTTGGAAGATAGCCGCAACATTAGAGAGAGCGGGAGCCAGTAGGGCAGTGGAGATGCACAGTTCCAGGGGCGCAGGAATAAGCGCCAGAGGTAGTCTGAACCTAGTTGCCATTTTGTCGGATCGTCTCAGCCGCAGTCGTCTGCACCTACACTTACAGTAGCCTCGACAGGGAGGCCAAAGCAGAGAGGATTGATTTGTTATCGCTGTGGACAGCAGGGACATCGTTCAATTGAGTGCCCGTAGAAGGGTCAGGCTCAGAGTACAGCGCCCATCCAATCACAGGCAAGAGATCCACTTGTCTATTTTGGGTGTGGTCAGTCCGGGTACTTTCGCAGACAGTGTCCCAGAGAGGGAAGTGCCCAGGGCGCAACAGGAGCGTCAGTTGCCTCATCTGTACATAGACGACGGGTTCCTCAACAGCCTAGGGCTCAGACGTCTAGGTTTACGGTGGGAGGTACTTCAGCGCAGTCGGTGAGGCCGCCATCGACTCAATGTTGTGGTGGGTAGACCAGAATCCTACGTGCCAGGGCTTATGTTCTTACTGATCGCAGTGCTTCCAAAGCACCAGTGGCGTCTGATGCTGCTGTTACACCAGCCATGATAAGAGGTACTCTTCTAGTCTTTAGATCATGAGCCAATGTCCACATCGACACAGGAGCATCACAATCGTTTATATCATCTGCTTTTGTGTCTGCTTTGGGGTTAGAAATGGACTGGTTGGGTAGTACCCTAAGAGTAGAGACCCCAGTTAGTGGGAGTGTGACGCTGAGTCTTGTTTGTAGATCCTGCGTGCTGGAAATCTCTAGTCATTATTTAGAGTTTGATTTTATCATTTTAGACATGATCACGTTTGATGTCATCCTAGGAATGGACTGGCTGAATGCCTATCGTGCCTTTATAGACTGTGAGCGACGGAGAGTGTCGATCTGTACGCCGAAGGGTGACTGTTTTTACTTCGTGGGTGATCGAGATGAGGGCTTGGTGTCTATACCCGGTGTTGCTCAGACTAGAGGGAACTTGGGTTTCCTCTTTTCTGCTCTCAGGTTGGATGAGCCGGCTGGAGTTCGAAGAGTGTTACCCCATGTCGTGTGCGACTATTCGGACATCTTTCCTGATGATCTGTTTGAGTTGCCACCAAGCCGAGATGTGGAATTCTCCATTGACCTTGTTCCGGGAGATGCTCCAATCTCTATGCCAACGTATCATTTTGCACCGGCCGAGTTGAGATAATTCAAGGTGCAGTTGCAGGAATTTCTAGATAAAGGGTGTGTACGACCGAGTACATTATCGTGGGGAGCTCAAGCGCTCTTTGCAAAGAAGAAAGATGGTTCATTGAAATTGTGCATAGATTACAGAAAGCTGAACCAGGTAACCGTGAAGAATAAGTATCCTATGCCTAGGATTGATGACCTATTTGATCAGCTGAGGGGATCGCGCTGCTTTTCGAAGATTGACTTGAGGTCAGGGTATCATCAGCTGTGAATTAGGGATGAGGACATAGCGAAGACCGCCTTTCTAGGAGGCACGAAGATGTATCACGATCTACGCTGTCAGTTCTGGTGGACAGGGATGAAGAGGGATGTGCTCCGATTCATCTCACGATGCTTTACTTGTCAGTAAGTAAAGGTGAAACACTATAGACCTGCAGGATTGTTGCAGCTGTTGCCTGTATCTGAGTGGAAGTGGGAGAATGTCACTATGAATTTTATATTAGAACTTCCACGCTCGCCGAAGGGATATGATGCTGTTTGGGTTGTGGTCGATAGGCTGACGAACTCAACACATTTTCTTCCCATTCGAGTAAGAGACTTAGTGGACAGATTGGGTAGGTTGTATGTTCTGGAGATAGTCTGACTACACGGAGTACCTGTGACTATTGTTTCTGATCAAGACCCGTGCTTTACATTGCGCTTTTGGTAGAGTCTTTAGGTGGCCTTGGGGACGAGCTTGACTTTTAGTATAGCTTTTCATCCTCAGACCAACAGTCAGTCTGAGAGGACCATTCAAATTTTGGAGGACATGCTGAGGGCCTGTGTGCTTGATTTTTAGGGTTCTTGAGAGGATCATCTATCATTGGCAGAGTTTGCATACAACAACAGCTATCAGTCCAGTATTGGGATGGCACCGTATGAGGCTTTGTGTGGTAGGCCGTGTAGATCGCCTGTTTGTTGGGCAGAGGTGGGAGGGATCGCTGTTTTGGGACCTGACTTAGTGTGGGAAACGACAGAGGTGATTGCATTGGTTCGTTAGCGTCTGGTGATAGCACAGAGCCGCCAGAAGAGTTATGATGATCGAAGGAGGAGACTGTTAGAGTTTGCCGCGGGAGACCATGTGTTTTTTAAGGTCTCGCCACGTAGAGGGTTGATGAGATTTGGTCGTAGCGGGAAGCTATCACCTCGCTTTATTGGACCGTTTGAGATCCTGAGAAGGAATGGGGTGGTAGCATACTGTCTAGCTCTACCGCCTCAGTTAGCATATGTGCACAGCGTCTTTCACATTTTTATGCTTCGGAGGTATGAGCTGAATTCATCTCATGTGTTAGATTGAACCGAGTTGCGAGTTGCGAGTTGCTGAGGATGTGACATATGAGGAGCATCCCATGAAGATTCTGGATACGAAGGAACAGGTGTTGCGGGGAAGAACGATTACTTATGTCAAAGTTCAGTGGCTTCATCACAGGGTTGAAGAAGCGACTTGGGAGCTTGAGTTTGAGGTACGTGCAAGATACCCAGAGTTGTTTACCTCGTGACTTTGTAGTGAATTTCATGGGCAAAATTCTTTAAGGGGGAGGGTTGTGAGACCTTATGCCGTTTGATTTTTTATATATACACATGTTAGGTGTTTTGATGCCTTTTTAGCTATTTTGCTTTAATATGGCTATATGAGTATTGATACATGATTTGGTTATTTTAAGCATGCGAGGTGGGTCCCAAGGGCCGCAAGGAGTTACGGTGCAAATTTCAAAAATTCAAAAAAAAAAATTTTGGAGGTCTATAAATATCTGGAGTTAGATATTTTTAAAAGATATTTTCAAAACTTAACTCCTAAGTTTCTTTCATATTCTCTCTGCCTTCTCTCTAACTTCTCAGGGGCCCGGGGCTTGGTTTTTGTCCGACCAATAGCCAATCCTTGCTATTAGCTTCGTGGTCCACGCATCCATCCGGATAGAATTTGATTTCAACGAAGCTCGAATTTGCACGTAGATCGAGGTGTCGAGTTTTTGACCCAACGAGGTAGGAACTCAGATTCTGCTGCTCTATAATGGTGTAATATGTAATCTTGTGCACTTCTACCATTTAAAAACGCATGAAAAGGTTATTTATGTTTTAGATATGGTTTTTGATTTAAAACTATTTTTTGGCATTTTCGGTGGATGAAAGAGTGTTTTGAGGGTTTCTTTTTGAGGTTGTGGTGCAAGGCTTAGGTGTGTTGATGTTTGAGGGAGATTGATGAGTGTTTGATGGGTGTTTGGAGATTCGATTTGAGTTTTGGAAGAAAAAACTAGTGAACCTGTAGCACAATAATATTTTCTGGGAGAGTTCAGTCGACTGAACTCATGAGTTTAGTCGACTGGCCATCATTTGGTGAGTTCAGTCGACTGGACCTGGAGGGTCAGTCGACTGAAATTTCTTCTGTTTTGGCCCTTCTTTTCCAGTGAGTTTTTCAGTTGACTGGGGGCTTGAGCCAGTCGGCTGAATCCCTGTGTGAGTGCTTGGTGTTGGTTTTGATGGTTCGAGTGGTTTGCTTGGGCAAAGGATGGATTGCAAAGGAGGTTTTATTTTAAAACTTTTAGGAGAAACATGTTTATTGGAGGTTTGGAGCTAACCCTTAGCGTTGAGTCTCACTTTCTAAAATGTTTGCATGAAAATATGTTTTTACATGTTTGGGTTTGATCTTAATAGTTTCATGGATTGGATCTCTTGCTTATACATGTGTTGTATAACTTCTTTTGGAGAAAATATTTTGAAATGTTGGTTGATCTCCATGTTGATGGATGGATCTATATACATGTATAATGTATATTTGCGAAAAGATTTTTTATAGTTGATGCTACAGTCGATTTTTAGAAGATTATCTAGATGTACCGGGATAACATGTATTTGGCACGAGTTGTCCTCGGTGTAAGTCCAAAAACTTGCGCAGCGTAGGTACTCAGGTCCTTCGGGTTAGTCCCCGTAAATTGAGACGGTTGGGTGCTTAGTTTCCTCGGGTTGTCACTCGTAAATTAAGTGGTTCGTCGTGGTGCTCCGTATAGAACTTGTCGTTACCTAGCAGACCTTAAGTGGTTTAGGACTAGGGTAATGGGCAAGAGTCTATAGTTGTTACCTCTGTCCCCTTGTGATAAAGTCGGTAAATAGGATCATATTCTTCTTCTTTTCTACGATAGTACATTATGTGAGAGAACAATATTTTTTATTACTATTTTTCCTTAACTATGGTTGGTTATTTGCAATATTTGCATCGCATGGTTTGAAGGATACAAACATGGTTTTATGTTAATAAAACTGTTTTGGGAGACTTTTGGAGTATGATGGGAAAACATGGGGTTTGTGGAAAAATGTTTTGGGTTGTGGTTGAGTTTAGCTCCCACTCATATGGTTGCATATCTTCCTGTTTTACAGTTTATTATCTGTTTCTATTGGGCTTCGGCTCACGGGTGAAAATTTTCTGTAAAACCATTTTCAGGAGATGCTGTGGATGAGGAGTAGCTTTGGTGGTGCCCGCGGTGGCGGAAGACTTTTATAGTTTTTCTTTTTCGTATGTCTGTTCCTAAAGGTAGGTTTTGTATGCCATAAAGCGATATATTATATGCATGTTGGATCTGTATATCTTTTATATATGAGAGATACATTTTGTTGGGTATTCCATTGGTTTTAACAGGCGGATTTCAATGTATGAAAACCTATACTTTTTTATTAAATGAATGTTTAGTGAATTTTCACGTGACCCCGGGTTTTGGGGCGTGACAATAGCAGTGACTCAGATAGAGAGGATACTATTATATACAGCAAAGTGTTAACCATCACCTAATTCCAAATCAATCGCTTCGCAATAAACTCTTCAAATTGAAAAATAATCCATACTAACAATTATCCAGAATTATCCTTGAAGAAGGTTTGTACTGGCGATACCACAATTAATTTGTCCGATGGGGAGGAAGGCCTTTTGGCAAACACGCATGGTTTAATTGCATCACCTACAAACTGTTGATAGAGACCGCGGGTTTTATCTGTGAATAAATTCTCTCTCTTACTTAGATTTTTAAAATATTTTTGAGGGTTATAAAAAATTATTTAATTAAATTAAATTTATTAATTTTGAAAGCACACGATCTGAAAAAATTAAATATCTTTTTGTGTACTTAATTTTTTCTTTCAATTTTTTCTTTCAATTTTTCAGCTAAGGTAGTAATTAAAGGTATTTATTTATTTTATTTTTCGTTCCATTTTTTTTAAAAAATAATAATTTATTTAGATTAAATATTTTTTTATTTAATTAATTCAAAATTAGAAATTAATTCTCATATTTTTTCAAGATATTCGATTTTATGAAAAATCATCTTAAATGTGATATTTTGTAAAAAAATAAAATATCTAAAAAAATTTCATTTAATTAAAATTAATTAATAAAAGAACTTAATTTTATTTTTCATTACAAAATATTTTAATTAAAATTAAAATTTTAAATTAATTAAATTAACAGGATAATATAAAACAGATATGCAACATCCACGCAGTTCATATATATATAAACACGATATGCATATATCCCAATTTTATGTTCAAAGTGAAACGCTGTAGCGTTTTACTCTCTTGTTGAGGATAAACTGTAATAATTCATGTTCGTCTTTGATTCCTGTATCCCGATTGTATCAGAATTTCCTGATACGGTGTGATATACAAGTATATCATATATCAGCCTTCAATCATATCAGAAATCGAACAAAATAGCCCAGGGAATAGCCAACCCACCGTCAGCCACCTTCAACGCCGCAGGCGCCGTTACTCCAGCCGCTTCAGGCGACTTTTGCCGCCTCCTCCATGTTCCATTTTCGACTCTTTTTATACAAAAAATTACTCCCAAAAAGTAGTATTTTTTTATCAAAAAATTTGCTTGAAAACAGTCCGAAAAACTGCTAGAAAACAGCCTAAAAACCACTGTCGCTGCCCACCAGCGCTGCCACCCCAAACAGTCCCCTGTTTGGGCTTTTTCCGATGGTTCTTTCACACCTATTTTTTTAAACAAAATGGCTGAAATATCCAGTCACATGATGCTTCGATGAATGCCTTGAAAGCAATCCCAAAATAACCCCGAACTAGCGCCACTGTTGTTGCTGCAGAAAAATTGCTGCTATTTGCCGCATGTTTTGCACTATTTTGGCCCAGTTTTTATGGTTTTTTTACAGTAATTTAAGGTATGTTTACTACTAATTTATTCCTAAAAAATTATCAAAAAATAGTCCCAAAAAGGCCAAAAAAATCATCAAACTCGCCACCGATCCGCCGCCAGCAAAGCTGCCGGTGGTGGTGTTATTTTACTAATTTTTTTTGCTGTTTCTAACTTATTTTTACTTCTATTTTTAATGCATAAATACTGCAAAAAATTCAGCAGAATTTTTTTTTTAAAACCAATTAAAAGCTTACCGC
The DNA here is from genome assembly GCA_034768845.1 of Heliamphora exappendiculata. NCBI lineage: Eukaryota > Viridiplantae > Streptophyta > Magnoliopsida > Ericales > Sarraceniaceae > Heliamphora > Heliamphora exappendiculata. The sequence continues at coordinate 30,840 of JAOTRH010444908.1, forward strand.
GATCCGTGACTCGTAAAAACAAAAAATCACCGCCGGTGCCGCCGCCCTTCTACGTGTTCTTAGATATATTCAACCTATTCTTAAATAATCTAAACAGATAATTAAAAACATAAAACTAGCTATTACAACAATCCTATGTCCCAAAGGCTCACATTTGATCTATCACGGTCAACCTTCGTGATTTTAAAAAAAATAATCATCATACAAACCCATTCAATCAAACATGAATAATATCATGAAGATCATAAAATCGGGATTAGAATGCCTGCAAAACAAAGTTAGCACAGTTCTAAAACTACCTAACCCCATTAAGACGTAAACAAAAAATAAAACAGCTCTAATACCAATTGTTGGAGGCAAAACTATGAGACCTTGACCCATTTTCTTTTTCGGCGTTTTCGGACATGCGTTACGTGTTTTCGGTTGAGCATGTTTCTATTGCTTTTGATTCATGATCGGCCTTAGATATGCATGCGGGGTAAGTTTTTGGGGCCGTGGGCCATTGTGGTGCGAATTTTAAAATTTAAAAAAAAAGATATTTTGGAGGCCTATAAATATCTGGAGTTAGATATTTTTATAAAAATATTTTTCAAAACTTCTCCAACAAGCTTCCTGTTTTCTCTCTACCATCTCTCTAAGTTCTCGGTGGCCCGGGGCTCGATTTTTAACGATCTAATAGCGGATCCTTGCTTTTGGCGTCGTGGGCTATGCAACCATCCGGTCAGAATTTGATTCTGGCGAAGCTCGGTTTTGCATGTGGTTCGAGGCGTCTCATTTTGAACTCATCGAGGTAGGATTCTAGACCTGTATGTGTTATAAGGGTGCTGTGGGTAATCGGGATTCTTTTTACCGGTCAGATTGTTATAGATCAGATTTTCTGTATAGTTAGGTTTTTGGGGTAAAAACCTATTTCTTGTCAATTTCGTGGATGGAATCGAATGTCACAAGCTTCTTTTGAGGTCTTTGTGTTAGGCCTAGGTGTGTGGATGTTCACGGGTGTTGATTTGGAGTTTGGAGGCTTCGATTCGAGGTTTAGAGGGCT
>JAOTRH010444919.1:0-31881 GCA_034768845.1 Heliamphora exappendiculata
AATATTAATATATAATAAGTAAACTAATTTATAAACCTATAATAAACTAATAAACTTATAATAAAATATAAACTTATTAACTAATAAATTTATATTATACTATAAACTTATAAACTTATATAATAAACTAATAAACTAATTAAATTATAAACTTATAATTTATAAACTAAGTAATTAACAAACTAATAAACTTATAAAGTTATAAATTTATAATAAACTGTAAATTTATAATAAAATAATAAATTAATAAATAAATTTATAATAAATTAGAAAGTATAAATTTAACAATTAATAGTCTTATATAACAACTCAAAAAATAACAAAAAAGTAAAAAACTTTCAAAAATTCGCCCGAGGCCAAGCCCGAAGCCAAGGCTGAGGCTTGAGTACTAAACTCGAGCCCTATACCCCTGATTCTGGGTCAATTCTTTCCCCAAAAAGCCCGACCTGACCTAAGCTTTTAGTGGAAGTCTGCCGAGTCACGATCACACCAGGTCAAAATTACACTCATACTTAAATGGCTACGAGTTAATATAGGTAATAATATTATTATTATTTTATATATTTATTGGTGAATTTATAATTGTTAATGGTTACAAATTAATATTATTAATATTGATAATCTATTATATCATTTTTCTAATATTATATATATAGGCTTACTAGCCTTAGTATTTTGTAGAAGACAAAGTGTAAAGATCAAGAGAGAGAGAGAGAGAAGTGAAAAAGAAATAAGTAAATATGAGGTGTAAGAAAAGTATTTTCTAGAGATAGAGTTTTTTGAGAATATTCTATTTACTTTATTATATTTTATAGGTAACTAGATTTGAGGCTCATTTAAATCATCTTAGTGGACATGAACACCAATTGAGGAATCTTTGTGAGCTCTTGAATTGTATTTTAAAATTGATACATTTCGTTTGAACAATCGGGTGAAAAGAAATATTAGTTTTATTTCACTATTTAACACGTCTCATAATTTTACAAGCAATATTTTTTTATCTTTATATTATTTTTATATTTTATTATTTTTAATGTCTTAAATTTTATATAATTTTATTTTTTAAAAATAGAGTTTTTAATATTTTGTTCTAACAGTACGTGCTTCTTGTGCGCTCAAGTCGCTGTAATGACCAAAATTTATTTTTTTAGGATTTTTGTAGTGGGCTTATATATATGGACTCTTTATTTCGTCGGTTCAAATAAAATTTTAAATAATTTAATTTTACTAAAATAAAATAATATTAAAATTCAAGATAATATATTAGAACATTAAAATAAGAGGCTTTCAGTCAAAGATCCCAAAAAATAAATTTAAACACGCAAGGTCCACTAACAAAAGTTTTAACGTCCAAGATCCAATTGCATACAGCACAGATAAATTTAACACAAACAAATAAATTTATATGTAATACACACAAATAAATTTATCTGTCATCTTATTTTATGCAAATCAGATAAATTTATCTGTATTCTTTATACAGATAAATTTATCTGTGTATTTTTAAAATATGTATTAAGTACATAAATAAATTTATCTGTCTTGTATACATAAGTAGACAGATAAATTTATCTGTATAAATAACACTGTGCCTATTCAAAACACGTATAAAGTATACAGATAAATTTATCTGTACGTTTATTTATGCAAGAAATATAAATTTATCTGTATACTTTATATAATTTTAAAAATACATAGATAAATTTATCTGTTCTAAGGTCCAATTGAATCTCGCACGTTAAAACTAGACCTCGCACGTTAAAATTTTTGTTGGTAGATAAAAAACAAAATCGCCACTACTTTAAGGACTTAAGACTAATTTTTCGTTAAAATAATATATAGGAGGAAAATAATGGTCTATAAAATTGCGAGACGTGCTGTTACTATCCTAAAAGCTATTTTTTTTTCATGTGATGGTTCAAACAGAATATATCGACACTAAAATACAAGTTAAAGTGCTTACAAACCTTTTTTATTTAATATTTACATTTACTATGAGAATTTCAACGAGTCACAAATCAAATTACCTACAAAAATATAATAAAAGTTATGAAATCACAATAGTATGTGTATCTTTGAACTACCTTTTTTCTATCTCTAAACACATCTAAATATTTTTCTCTTTTTCTCAAAATAGCGTTCTTTCAGACTTCTTTCTCAAAACCTTAGGATCATTAAGGTATTTATAAGAACTAATATCATTCAATATACTTAATACTAATTTAATTTCATGCCGTCATGATATTGAATAGATTAGTTATTATATAATATGATTATTTTATAACGCTACAACGTGCATAAGCTCCAAAATAACATATTTAAACTTCGTAATAAACAAAACATAAATCTAATTTTAAAACTCTAATAAATTATAATAACAAATAATACAATATTTTGTTTTTATTAAGGGCAAATTACACTGACCCCCTTCTGGTTTTTGAAAAAATAAAATTACCAATATGATTTTTAAAATATCACTGATCACCCATGTAAGTGATTTTGCCATAACAACGTTAATCAAATTTACAAAATTACATTTTTAACCCTCTCTATCTTTACTGTTTCTCAACTGAAAACAACATTTTTTTATTTTGTTTGCTTTGTTTCACTTTTTTTTATACTTATGTTTAAAAAAAATATTCAAAAAAATATTTGTTAAACGTTTTTTTTTTAATTTGAATTTTTTAAATACCAAAAAATGTTTTTAAAAATTAGTTGGCTTGTGTTTTTAAAAATGTTTTTAACAATATCTACTTGTGTTCTAATGTATGTTTTTAAATACCAAAAAATATTTTTATACTTATTTTTTAAACGGGACGCGATATATCACTGACAACGTACTGTACAAATAAAAAAATCAATATACTATTCGGTACAAATGAAAAAATTAATATACTTATTTTTTAAATTTGTTTTTTTTGCACGTTTTTAACTAAAAAACTAAATTGAGTTCAAAGTAGGTTGTTTGGTATATTAACTTTTAAGCTAGCATTTTTTAAGTTGGTTGTTTGGGTAAAAAATTAATTTTTTTACTTTTTTGTTCAAACAAGGCTATATGTTATTTAATTTGGTTATTATAGTAATTTTTATTTTATTATCCACAATTAAAAACAAGCCAAGGGTGTCGGCGGTAGCCGGTTTTCGTCGCTGGAGGAAGGTGGCGCCGGCGTTAGCGTCGCCTGTGAAGAGTGTCGGCGTATTTTCTTCTTCTTCACCCCTTTTCCCTTTTTTTTTTCTTCCTAAATCTAGCTTAAAATTTATGTCCATTGATTTAGATTAAAAATTAAAAATTACAATTGTACACTAATTTGAATTTTTTTAGCTATTTTACTAAAAGATTTAAGCCAAATATCATAATTCTTAAACATACATATGTATAATTAGAAATTACAAAAAAAATTCAAACAGAAAATCATAGAATTCAAATATCTTAAACATAATAAACTACAATATGCATAATAAACTGAAAATAACCTTTTTGTTTTTATTTTATTTGCTTTGTTTCACTATTTTATTTTTTATACTTATATTTTTTTAAAATATTCAAAAAAATATTTGTTAAACTGTTTTTTTAAATTGAAAATTTTTAAATACCAAAAAATATTTTAAAATTCTTTAAAAGCATTTTCGCACAAGAAAAAAAATGTGCGACAACAAAGAAAGTTTTCATATTTTTATATTATTTCTCATTTTCATGTCTTCTCACCTAAAAATAAATTTTTTTATTTCATTTGCTTTGTTTCAGTTTTTTATTTTCTATACTTATTTTTTGAAAAATTATTCAAATAATTATGTACATTGTTGTTAAGAAAATTGCAATTAAGCAAACTCAAACAAAATCATTCCAGTTCCAGGAGCAAATCATACATTAGGACACAAGCCAACTAATTTTTAAAAATATTTTTTGATATTTAAAAAATTCTAATCCAAAAAAAACCATTTAAATATTTTTTTGAATGTTTTTAAAAAAAATAAGTATAAAAAATAAAAAAAATAAAACAAAGCAAATGAAATAAAAAAGATTGTTTTCAGTTAGAGAGAGAGAGAGAGAGAGAGAGAGAGAGAGAGGGGAAAGAGTTTAAGGACAAAATGAAAAAATATAAAAAAAATGGATGGGAACAACACTTTTTGGTTAAATTACTAACGGAATATTAACAGTTAAGTTTATTTGAAACAGACAATCAAATCAGATGGAGTGTTAGTAATATTTCAGAAACCTCATTGGTAGTTTCTGTTTATGTCAAAAACCAGATTGAGGGTCAGTGTAATTTATCATTTTATTAAAATTATCCAATATTGCCTAGAATGAAGAGTACTATACTAGAGAGACTCAATTTGAGGTTATAAAAAGTGAAAGAAATTTTATAATCCGTATTAATTATAATTGAATTATTTATTCTCGTCTATGGACATAGGCATATTACATAACCATGCACATTTTTATATCTTTTTGTAATTATTAGTATTCTTTATAACTTTGCATAAATTAAAGTCAATGGTGTATTCACTATACAATAAATTCCACATTTTGTACGCCCAAAAATAAAAACATCAAAATATTGCAAAAGTAAGACTAAAGGATAAAATTATTATTTTAAGTTAATCCCTTTTCTCATGGGATGTTTGGCTAAACTTCTACTACTAATTTTTAAGTTTTTAAGTTTTTACTATTAATTTTAATTATAAGTTATAATTTTTTTTAAACACGTATAACTTCTGTTACAAATTTTAATTATTTTTTCTTTTATTTCAATTACAAGTTATAATTTTTACCAAACACTCCTAACTTCTGTTATAAGTTACAATATGAGGTACCAGCACTAGTATTCTCAAACACCCCTCAGTATCTCACCATCTTCTCACTCACTAATTATTCATCATATAAAGGGTTATGTGTCAAATTTCGATTATTTATTCAAACATTTATTTGGCAAACATGAAATACAAATGTTATTTTAAAGGGTAATTTACATCTACATCGCTTGTATTAAAAGATAATAACACTAGCACTCATTTTTTTAAAAAAATATTATTGTACTATTTTATTTTATTATTTATGTAATAATTTAGTCCATCCGTAAATTACCGTTATCTGACCAAACGGAAAAAGACGACCAAGCAATCAATTTTCAGTAAGTGGACAAATTTATCCTTAGTCAAATGTCTAAAACATTCATTATGATCAAGATTTGTGCATTGATGTAGCTAGATTCAGCTGATTTTTATGAAAAATAATAAGAAAAAGAGAGATTTTCTCCCAGTTCAGAACAAACGGATCATTAGCAATGGTTTTGGACAGAAGAAGAAAAGCATAAGAGCTGAAAATAGTTGGAAATAGTGGTGTTGTTCTTGAACTGACATGAAGTGCCATTATAAATAGCTTGCCCATATGACTGATGATGGATGTGGTTTCGTGGTTGATTGGCAATTTCTTCTCTTTCCCGGCTCCCACACCTGGTGCATCGCCGCACAAACCATCGCTTAAGCTCTGATCACCGCACAAACCATCACTGCCCTTGAATCACTTAAGTTCTGATCTTTTGGTTCTAAAATTCTAGAAATATAATCTCTCGGTTCTCAAACCCGGGTCAACAACAATATGTAGTATAAAATACAGCAAATTGATAATTGAAATATATTTCAGTATATGTAAAACAAAATTATGTTCAACCGAATAATATTACGGAAACAATTTTGTTTAAATAAAACAGAAGATTAACTTCTTTTTTTTTAACAGAAACCCGAAATATTTAAACAAAAATCCGAAATAGTATGTAAAAACACTGTGTTATAATTTAAAATAGAACATAAATAAATACTGTTTTGTTCAGGTAAAAGATTAAACAAAATAAAAACAAAGAAGAGGATTAAATATTAAAATAGTACAAAATAAAAAACTAATTTTTGAGAAGATCATTTAAAGCATAACAGCAAGAAAGAAACTAAACAGAACTGGTTTACAGAGCAAAGATTGCAATCAAGTTTAACGTTCAACACTGTCTCCTTAAGACAGATTGCGCCCCGCCTTGGTGCTTACGTTGTATCGGGCGTCTGCATCCAGAATAAACGATTGCCGTGTGCAGATGTGGCACTGCAATCTGCACACCAACGAACGCTAATGTATTTGAATTTTTTCAAAAAACTATGATTGGAAGGAAGATGCAGAGTTTCGGCAATGAAAAGTTAGGAAAATCGATACTTGAAATGGGTTTAGAACAGCCATTTTAAATAGGCGTTCCAGGTCACTGTTTCCACAAGTCGATACATGTTCGGCTTGATGGTTGGACCGTCCAATATGTGCGAACCGGTTCGAAAATACTTAAACAGATTCGAACCCTTCAACGGCTCGAATTCGATTTATAACGGTAACTTTATTTAAAATTTAAATAAATTAAATTTTAAATTAAATAAATTTTCTGCAAAAAGATATAGGTCGACCCAAACCCACAATCGATGGACTCGAATTCGAGCCCCACTGGTCGGTCGGACAGACAGCGGCAGCAGTGGCACGCGCGTGTGGGATTTAGGTCGAACCCACCGTTTGGTAGATCCTCCTCCGTCCACAAAACTGGATACCTCCAAGGTGCACACCCCTTAAGTTCAACTTTGTTTATATAAGCCACTCACCTATATTTCTCTCAACCAATATGGAATTACCACCATTTTGCTAACTTTAATGACACACTTTTGGTGATAATTTTTTATTCACCTATTAATGATTTTGAATTCCACAAAATTCATTATTAATTTACTCACGGAGATAAACAAATTAAAATTTTGAATCATAAAAAAAAATTAATTCAATACAAAGATAATTAACTTCAAAATTAACTAAAAATCATATTTTAATTTTTTTCAAAACCCAGATTTTTCCAACATGATCACCAATCCCCTCACATACCTACTGAAATTAGGGGATGACGCTAACCCCGTGATGGAACATTCAAATCCCTAGAATCACTTGAATTCCGATCGCCGAAAATCTGGCAAAAACCATCGGAAGTCAGAACCGTTGGAACACCACTGGTGGTCAAATCGGTAGAGAACAAGAGCGGGTCCCAGCCGGGAGGGTCCATCTGAGTTGGGAAAGAATTAAGGAAATCTTCGGTGTCGAAGGGGATGTACAGATCATCGAAGGTGAAGTCGAAGTCATCAATGTCGCCATAGAGGGGCCCGACGATGTCAGAGATGAAGATGTCGGAGAAGAAGGTGGGGTCTGAGTGGTGTTTTTCTGAGTTTGATTGGAAACGCAAAATATATATATATATATATATATATATATATATATATACATATGAACTGAGGAGAGATACTGATGGATTTTTCCATCAATTGGATTGAGCAATGGTGGGGTTTGGAAAATGAATTGAGGAGAGATGGCGGGGTTTGCAGAAGATAAGGGTAAATTTGTTAATTTCGTGAAAATTAATTGCTTGGTCATCATTTTTCGTTTGGTAAGCTGATGGTAACTCACAGATGAATTAAAGTATTGCACAAGTAATAAAAAAAAATTAGTTTAAGTTTTTAAAGTTGTATCGATTTTGTTTTTAATTTATTATAAAAAAATTTAACATGCAAAATTTAATTGGATCATAGAATGGATAAATTTATTTGTATAAAAAATATGATACATTTTTAAAACATATAAAAAGTATACAGATAAATTTATCTGTCTTGCATAAATATGCATACATATAAATTTATCTGTCTAAAAAATACTGTTCATTTTCAAAATACGTATAAAACACACAGATAAATTTATCTGTATAAAAAATATAAATAAATTTATTTATTTTGCATAAAATAAAATGACAAATAAATTTATTTGTATGTATTATATATAAATTTATCTATTTATGTTGAATTTATCAGTATTGTAAGCGATTAAAGATCGCCCGTTAAAATTTTTATTGAAGGACCTTGCACGTCAAAATTTATTTTTTTAGATATTTGATTGAAATTTCATAAATAATAAAATAAGAGAGTACAATAGTATTTTAAAGAGTAAATGAAATGTCAGTGTTATCTGTAATTAATTGAGTGCAAGTATTAACTAGTTACGAAAACTAACAACAAGCCCTAAAATAAGCATAATTACAAATAAAATTAAAATAATAAAAAAAGATGTACCCTATAAAAAAACAAAAATGTAAAACAAAATTAAAAAAAAAAAAAAGAAAACACCCAAAAGATTATTTGTTTAAGAATTATACCAGAAGCATTATTATTATAAGTTTTGCCACTTTAAGGTTAAAGTTAAATCATTGGTATGGCTTATGAATATGGCAAATTTTGACTTGGCTTGAACCCTAGTAAAGCTTCCCTTGAGTAGTTATTGAACTTTGTAAATTCTATCCACATGTGGTATTGATATGATCATTTGGAAATTTATGCAACTTAACTGCCATGGGGAAGAAAAATCAAACTGATCAAAATTCATAATATTATATAAAATAAAATATTGTTAGTTTTTTAAGTCTAAAGTTTTATTCTAATTTTTTAGAATTTATAATATTTGTTATTAATTATTTATGTATCACAATTTTGTTGATCTAAGAACCACAGAAATACTTTAATACATTTTAAAACTCTTTGCCCTTGATTGGCTAATTGTTGCCATTTTAGATTATTCATTTTTTGGATTTTTAGATTAATTATTTTTATTTTTCAATTTATTATTTTTATTTTATTTTTTACTTTTTTCTGATGGCAGAGTTTTGGGCTAAGTTCCATTTGGTGGTCATGCATTCTAATAAGTCCCAGCAAAAAATAATGTTTCAACAAGTCCTACTCAATATTTTTCACACCAAAATTATCCCTATTATACAATTCACTCTTCACCATCGCCAACACCACCACTCCCCACCACCCCCACCACTCCCAATTGCCGTCGCCGCCACCATCGCCGCCACCACCACTCCTCACCAACACTATGACTCACCAGAACGCCGCCGACACCACCACCACCACCATTCCACGCCACTACTCCCCACCACCACCACCACCACCACTACCACTCTCCACTCTCCACCGCCAATACCAACACCACCGCTATACACCTAAAAATGAAATATTTGTGCAAAAAAAATGAAATAAATGTCTAATTTCAGCACTAAATGTCTCATGTCAAACAAATTTCTCATTGCATAAAATGAAAATTTTAGTAATGAAAAAAAATTGTTTCACTAAAAAATAAGATATTTCCAACAAATGAGACATTTGTGTAGGAGAATGCAATTTATGTCTCATTTCAGCATTAAATGTCTCATTGCGAACAAATATTTCATTACGTAAAATGAAATATTTTAGTAACGTGTAAAAAAATAGACTACCACCTCCAACCACCACCACCACTTTCCATTCTCCACTCCCCACTTCCAACACCAACACCACCTCTAACACCCAAATTTAGACATTTTCAACCAATGAAATATTTGTATAAAAAAATAAAATGAGACATTTAGTAACAAATGAGACATTTCATAACAGATGTCTAGTTTGTGCAAAAAAATAATATATTTTTAATCCACCTCCCATTTTCTATGGTTATGTCTCATTTGTGCAGAAATAGAATATTTGTTTTAGAAGAAGAAATGAGACATTTTCTAACAAATAAGACATTTCATAACAAATGTTTTATTTTAATTTTTTAAAAAGAAAAATTTTTAAATCTCAAAGATGAAAAAAAAAAGAAATAATTGTCTTCACATGATTGAACTTGTAATGAATAGGAGAGGCAAGGAAAGCAAGGTGATAGATTTGATCTACTTCCAAGAGGATAGGCTCTATGACATTTTGTCAGATGAGCTCGAACCTCAGGTTCGCAAAATGGTGCGCCACGTTCTCTTTTTGGCAGATGAAGAAATTATCACACCCCTTTTTAAAAACGCAAAATCGATAAAGAATATTATCATATCCTGATATTGTGCAGTTTTTCCTTCGCATGACAGCTAAAGTAGTGATTAAAGGCATTCAGGTGAGACAAGAATTCTACTAACTTTTTTTTTGACCTTGAGAAAACCTATGTAATCTAAAATCATCAAACAAGCAACTTGAATTATTTATTTATAGGAAACAAGCAACTGTGCATGCTTCAGATACGCTATTTTGTATCCCCAAGCCAGCGTATATGTTACAAAAAAAAACCATTAACTACGAGTCCAGAATTATAAACTTGACGACTGTGGTGGACAAACTTTAGCCATCCCTACTATCTGCAACCATAAATGTTACATGAGAGTGCATTTAGTATTATAATGAATAAGATAAAAAAATAGTCATTCTACTAAATACATCATGCTTTTCATAAAAAAAAGTAAAATATTGCATCCACTTGTCATAAAATTTCATAAATAACCTTATCAGGCATTTTAGGATCTCACAAGATATAACAAACTGTTTTCAATCTTTGTAAAAGTAGCACTTCATGCTCAACAAACACAAATTATGGAATTCACTATCTCAAAATAAAATTTCTGGCATAACCGCCACAATGCAAAATAATCATGTCTCATTCACAATTCATATCCAACAGTGACCAAGTAGTCATCAACCTCACGACCGGGAGTTTCGACGGTACCGTAACCTCAATTCTCAATGCACGGATTAGCAACATGATGGAATGAGGGACACTCTCCACCAAGCACGAGTGGTATGTGCTGTCCAAGACTTATAACCCGCAAAGTCTTTAAGACAAAAACCCATGCTCAACGGAAAACCTCCCCCATAGGGAGCAACAACACTCATACTTGGGCAACCTCCCATAACGGGATATAAAGAGCCAAAAACCCTTGTAACTTAACATTTTGGACCCGCATAACATTATCAAAAACCTTCATTTCACATTTTCATGCTTTGTAAAAGTGTAGATAGCATATTTAAAAATAACACCAATGCATTTGAATAAAAGATTATGATATCACAATTTCTCATACTTCAAAACATGGATAGAAAACATATTTAAAACATAATTCATGCATTTATGTTCAAAAATAATACTGTATTTATGTTCAAGATAATACGTAAGCATGAGAACATACATTTATATTTAAAATAATATTACATTTACGTTCAAGATAATACGTTCAAGATAATACTTAAGCATCTCACATGTATTTATATTCAAAATAATATTACATTTATGTTCAAGATAATACTTAACCATCTCATTTCGACTTAGGCGTGACAAAACTCTCTCCTGTTCTTGATCTCAAAATTTCTAATCCTCCGGTGATAAAATCTCAATGCATAATAGAGAGAGAGAGAGAGCTCGGGGTCGGCGACCGTGGCGGCTGAGCGGCGTCGGGCTCGCGGTGGTAGTGGCGTTGCATGTTTTGCTTAAAAGCTCCCGGTGTGTGCGAGATAATATGTGATAACATATTACCACCAAGTGCCTTTTATAGGCTGGTCCAAATTTTTTTCAATCATTACCTTTAATTTGATCTTATCCAGAATTTTATCCAAATCTTTTTCAATCATTACATTTGATCTTATCTAGAATCTTATCTAAATCTTTTTTAATCATTAATTTTGATTTGATCTTATTCAAATTTTTTTCAATCATTATATTTGATTTGATCTTATCCAGAATCTTATCCAAATCTTTTTCAATGATTACATTTGATTTGATCTTATCTAGAATCTTATTTATAATTCTATCAAAATATATATTCAAAGAAATTTAGAAATATTTAAATTTCTTATCGCTATATTATTATTTGTCAGAAATTTTATTTTTACAAATTTTCTACGAACTATCAAATAATATATATTTCTAAAGAGTGACACGTGTCTTATTTTTATTAACTGTCATGGTATGGGTTATTATAATTTATCCTCCTTTAAGAAATTTTGTTCTCAAAATTTTCGTACCTTTCTACTTAAAAAGGTGTGGATATTTCTTTTGCCTGCCCTCTTCTCGTTCCTAGGTGGTTTCTTCTACCGAATGGCTCCGCCACAATACTTTTATCAAATGAATAACTTTATTTCACAGAACTTGTTCATTTCTGTCTAATATTTGTACTGGTTTCTCTTCAAACGTAAGGTCGGGTTTCAGGTCGACTGGTTGCACTATTAGCACATGAGAAGGATCCGGCATGTACTTCCTTAACATTGAGATTTGGAATACGTCATGTAATCCTGATAACTCCGAAGGTAGGGCCAATTGATATGCTGTGTTGCCAATTCTTTTAATGATCTCTTATGGCCCAATGTAACAAGGACTCAACTTTCCTTTCCTTCTGAATCTCATTACTCCTTTCCATGGCGATACTTTTAAGAATACATGATCTCCAACTTCAAATTCTAGGTCACATCTTTGATTATCTGCGTAACTTTTCTTTCGGTCTTGAGATTGCTTCAATCTTTCTCGAATTAACTTTATCTTGTCGATGGTGATTTGCACAATTTCATGGCCAAGTAGCTTCCTTTCTTCGACTTCCTCCCAACAGATTGGGCTTCGGCATTTTCTGCCGTACAATGCTTCGTAAGGTGCCATTCCTATGATCGATTGGAAGCTATTATTATATGCGAATTTAATCAATGACAAATTTTCTTCCCAGCTTCCAACAAAGTCTAGTACACAAGCTCTGAGCATATCTTCCAAGGTCTGAATTGTCCTTTCAGATTGGCCGTTAGTTTGCATGTAAAAGACCGTACTAAACTTTAACATAGTCTCCAACGCCTCTTGTAAACTTGGCCAAAATCTAGATGTAAAACGTAGATCGCTATTGGATACTATGGAGACTGGTACGCCATGCAAACGAATAATTTCATCAATATAAAGTTGTGCGAACCGATTCATAGAAAACGTCATCTTTACTGGTAAATAGTGTGCTGACTTTGTCAATCAATCCATAGTAACCTAAAGACCGTCATTACCTTTGGGTGATCGTGGTAGCCCAACCACAAAATTCATGGTGGTATGTTTCCACTTCTACTCAGGTACAGGTAAGGGTTGTAATAATCCTGCCGGTTTCTGGTGTTCAATTTTAACCTGTTGGCATACTAAACATCTTGCCACAAAGTCTGCCACATTTTTTTTCATCCCATTCCACCAGTATCTTTTTCTTAGATCTCTATACATTTTTGTGCTTTCAGGGTGCATCGTGTATGCTGCATTATGAGTTTCATCTAAAATTTGCCTCCTTAACTCTTCATTATTAGGTACATATAGTCGGTGTCCAAACCATAAGACATCATCCCGAACCTCGAACTCCGTTTTTTCTTTAGCAATTGCATATGTTCTTATCTTATCCACTTGACTGTCTGCTAACTGGGCTGCTTGAATTTGGTCTAACAATGTCAGTCTTACCCTAAGAGTTGCTAATAAGCTCTCATCTTTTCCTATTGCAAGGGTAATTTCGAGCAATTGTATTTCAGAAAATGCATTATTCTGTACTGTCCGAAGATGCGATATACTTCCTGATGACTTCTGACTTAGGGCAGTTGCTGCCACATTGGCCTTTCCCGGATAATAATGAATTGTACAATCATAATCCTTAATTAGTTCCATCCACCTTCTCTATCTTAGGTTCAACTCCTTCTGGGTGAAGACATACTTTGAACTCTGATGGTCGGTGAATATCTCACAGGTGACCCCGTATAAGTAATGTCTCCTTATTTTGAGTGCGAAGACAATTGCAGCAAATTCTAGATCACGAGTAAGATAATTTCTCTCGTGAGGCTTTAATTGTCTAGATGCATATGCTATTATTTTTTCATATTGCATTAAAACACAACCCAACCCTTGGTGCGATGCATCACTATAGACTACAAAACCTTCATTGCCTGACGGGAGAGTGAGCACAGGAGCTGACACCCACTTAGACTTTAATTCTTCGAAATTGCGTTCGCATTGGTTAGACCAGTCAAACTTCACATTCTTTTGAATTAATCGAGTTAAGAGTTTTGCGATTAAAGAAAAGTTTCGATAATAACCAGCTAAACCCAAAAAGTTACATATCTCTATTATGCTGGTTGGTCTCGCCCAATTTACTACAGCCTCAACCTTTGCCGGATCTATTTGGATTTCTTCCCCAGATATGACATGATCTAAGAACACTACTCGTTCCAACCAAAATTCACATTTAGAGAACTTTGCATACAGTTTGTGGTCCCTTAGAATTTGTAAAGAAATCGTCAAATATTTCGTGTGTTCTTCCTTACTTCATGAGTATATCAGAATGTCATCAATGAATACAATCACAAATTTATCAAGAAATTTCTTAAATACCTGATTCATTAAGTCCATAAATACTGCGGCCGCATTTGTCAAACCGAAAGGCATTACTACAAACTCATAATGACCATGGCGAGTTCTAAAAGCAGTCTTTGGTATGTCTGATTCTCTTACTTTCAATTGATGATACTCTGACCTCAAGTCGATCTTCAAAAAATTTTCGCCTTGTAATAGATCGAAAAGATCATCTATCCTGGGCAAGGGATACTTGTTCTTGACAGTTATTCTATTCAATTGTCGGTAGTCAATACACATTCTAAGAGTTCCATCCTTCTTCTTAACAAGTAACACGAGTGCTCCCCAAGGTGAGGCACTAGGCCTGATGAACCCTTTGTCCAACAATTCTTGTAATTGCTCCTTCAATTCTCGTAGCTCTGCAGGGGACATCCTATAATGAGGGATGGATATAGGGGTTGTACTCTGGTATAGATCAATAGTAAACTCTATTTCTCGTTCTGAGGGTACTCCAGGCAGGTCTTCTGAAAACACATCTGGGAACTCACGAACTACTAGTACTTCTGAAAGTTCTTTTCTTTTCATTTTCATGCCTACCACGTGCGCCAAAAGCCCATAATAGCCTTTCTGTAATAACTTTGAAGCCTTAATGGCTGATACAATACGAACAGACTTCCTACCTTTATCCCATTGAAAAATAAATTTCACTTCTCCGGGTATTCTAAAGGTTACTTTCTTCTCAAAATAGTCTAGTGATGCATGATAGGAGGACAACCAGTCCATTCCGAGAATTAGGTCGAAATCTATCATGTTTAAAGGTATCAAATCTACCATCATGTCTTTGTCTCCTATCTTCATCAAATAATTTTTGTACACACTTCTGATTATCACTTCTTCTCTTACTGAGGTAGTAATTGTTATTATGCAACCAAGAGTTTCCATCTCTACAACTTCTACTTGTTTTATGAATGTGGGCGATATGAATGAATGTGTAGATCCAAGGTCTATCAGAACATATGCGGTTTGATTAAAGGCTATAAGTGTACCTGTCACCACATCAAGAGTAGCTTGTGCATCTTGTTGAGTAATGGCGAACACCCTTCCTGAAATTCTTGACGGCTCCATTGGTCCATTTCCTTTATTCTGTTCATTCCTTGCATATCTGTTATTCTCAATTCCTTTACTTCCAATGGATGATTGTGCTGCTGATTGTGCTGCCCTTCCTGATTGTCCACATTGAGTGGCTATGTGTCCTGGTTCACCACAGCGATAACAAATGATTCATAGATTAAGTTTTGGATAGTCCCTTTTAAAGTGATCTGTAGCCCCACACTTCAAACATCCGTTCGTTTTTTGCTCTATTGTGCTATCTGATAATCCTTTATTTGATGAATTTTCTCACAATTTGGTATTGCGAGTAGTAGATTGGTAACTCTGGCTTCGAAAAACTAGTGGCTTGGAGGTGCTGTTTTTGGAATTATGTCTTCTTGTGCTTCTCAGCGGAAGAGTATTACCAAACTTACATTTCTTGAAACTTTCTTGTCTTCCTTCTGCTTCATTCACATCTTTCTCTATCATCTGAGCCTTGTTTACTAGACTTGCATAACCACTGATTTCAAGGACAGTCAGCCTGGTCCTTATCGGGAAGTTTAGTCCTTCTTGAAATCTCCTAC
Organism: Heliamphora exappendiculata; assembly: GCA_034768845.1. Classification (NCBI taxonomy): domain Eukaryota; kingdom Viridiplantae; phylum Streptophyta; class Magnoliopsida; order Ericales; family Sarraceniaceae; genus Heliamphora; species Heliamphora exappendiculata. Next base: position 15,868 of record JAOTRH010444919.1, read on the forward strand.
ACTTTGTCTCCTTGTCAGGTATCAATTGTATAGCATACTGAGACAATTCCGTGAACTTCATCTCATATTCCGCCACACTCATTCTTCCTTGCTCCAAGTCGATAAATTCTTGTTCCTTCTCATATTTATATGTTACAGGCTTGTACTGTTCATCAAATGCCTTCTCAAACTGACTCCAAGAAATCTTTTGGGGTACAAAGGGTTCGACTCCTGGTACCGATATCTTCAATAACCTTACTGTAGCTTTCCACCAATGGTATGCCTTGCCTCTAAACATGAAGGCTACAAGGTCAACCCGTTCATTCTCAAATACTCCTAGTCTATCCAAGATGCGTACCGCACTCTTCAGCCAATTTTCTACTTCCATGGTATTAAGAGTTTCTAGGAATTCTTTAGCACCCAAATCTTTAAACCATTTGATTATGGAGTTTCACGTCCTCTCTACTTGGGTAGCGATCCATCTTGCATTTTGCTCCGTTAGTCTTCGTACTGCTTCTAGCATTCTCGTAGTTGAATCAGGTTGTAATGGTCCCATTTGAGAAGACGCGTCTTGTTATGGTCCTATTTGGAAAGATGTATCTTGTTGTACTTCATTAGGAATTGACGATGCTCCTTCTGAATGTTTCATATTTTATCCTATTATAAGAAATGAATGAATTTAGGATTCGGCACTAGAGTCTAACCCAACACATAAAGACAGCCAAACAAGAAAATCGAGGATTATCTTCCTAATCTGACAACATACTTAAATTTTCAATTAGGAACCTAAGTCTGCAGAATGCGTTTCTCAAATAGACTTCAAAGCCAGTCAATCAGACCTCCACATACAAGGGTATGATATTCCAAGACCTATACCAAAACTCAAAATGACGCACCTATCCTACAGTCCACTACAGACCAAACTCTGACAAGTCTACAGAATCTAAAACCTAGGGCTCCGATACCAAAATTATCACACCCCTTTCCAAAAGCACAAAATCGATAAAGAAAATTATCACATCCTGATATGGCACAATTTTTTCTTCGCATGATAGCTAAGGTAGTGACTAAAGGCATTCAGGTGAGACGTGAATTCTGCTAACTTTTTTTTGACTTTGAAAAAATCGATATAATCTAAAATCATCAAACAAGCAACTGAAATTATTTATTTATAGAAAATGAGCAACTGTACATGTTTCGGATACGCTATATTGTATCCTCAACAAGCGTATATGTTACAAAAAAAAACATTAACTACGAGCCCAGAATTATAAATTTGACGAATGTGGTGAATTAGCTCTAGTCATCCCTGCTATCTACAACCACAAAAGAGGATAGTGCATTTAGTGTTATAATGAACAAGATAAAAAAATAGTCATTCTACTAAAACATCATGCTTTCCATAAAAAAGTAAGATATTACATCCACTTGTCATAAAATTTTATAAATAACCTTATCAGGCGTTTTAGGATTTCACAAAATATAACAAGCTTTTCTCAATCTTTATAAAAGTAGCACTTTAGGCTCAACAATCACAAATTATGAAATTCACTGTCTCAAAATAAAATTTCTGACATAACCGTCACATTATAAAATAATCATGTCTCATTCACAACTCATACCCAACGGTGACCAAGTAGTCGTCAACCTCACGACTGGGAGTTCTGACAGTACCGTAACCTCAATTCTCAATGCACGGATTAGCAACGTGATGGAATGAGGGACACTCTCCACCAAGCACGAGTGGTATATGCTGTTCGGGACTTATAACCCGCAAAGTTTTTAAGGCAGAAACCCCCGCTTAATGGAAAACCTCCCCCATAGGGAGCAACAGCACCCATACTTGGGTAACCTTCCCTAACGGGATATAAAGGGCCAAAAACACTTGTAACTTGACATTTTAGAACCGCATAACATTATCAAAAACCTTCATTTCACATTTTCATGCTTTGCAAAGTGTAGATAGCATATTTAAAAACAACACCAATGCATTTGAATAAAATATTATGATATCACAATTTCTCATACTTCAAAACATGGATAAAAAACATATTTAAAACATAATTCATGCATTTATATTCAAAAATAATACTGTATTTATGTTCAAGATAATACTTAAGTATATCACGTGTATTTATATTTAAAATAATATTGCATTTATGTTCATGATAATATTTAAGCATCTCACATGTATTTATATTCAAAATAATATTACATTTATGTTCAAGATAATACTTAAGTATCTCATCTCGACTTAGGCGTGATAAAACTCTCTCTTGTTCTTGATTCCAAAATTTCTAATCCTCCGAGATAAAATCTCAATGCATAATAGAGAGAGAGAGAGAGAGAGAGAGAGAGAGAGAGAGAGAGAGAGAGAGAGAGAGAGAGAACTGGTGATCGGCGACGGTGGCGGCTGAACGACGCCGGGCTTGCGGTGGTGGTGGCATTTCGTGTTTGGCTTAAAAGCTCTCTGTGTGTGGGAGATGATATGTGATGATATGTTACCATCAAGTGCCTTTTATAGGCTGACCTAAATCTTTTTCAATCGTTACATTTGATTTGATATTATTCAGAATCTTATCTAAATCTTTTTCAGTCATTATCTTTGATTTGATTTTATCCAGAATTTTATCTAAGTTTTTTCAATCATTACCTTTGATTTAATCTTATCCAGAATCTTATTTATAATCATATCAAAATATATATTCAAAGAAATCTAGAAATATTTAAAATTTTTATCGCTATATTATTATTTGTCAGAAGTTTTATTTTTACAAATTTTTTACGAACTATCAAATAATATATATTTCTAAGGAGTGACACGTGTCTTATTTTTATTAACTGTCATGGTACGATTTATTACAAAAATTGTCGACAATGATCTCGCTACTGTTAGGATTGTATACTGAAAATCATAGATTTTATTTTGATTTTAGTATTTAATTTTATTTTAATAAAATTAATTTTTAATTTTATGATAATCTTAATAAGCAACGTATGCAATATCATTTTTTTAAATATTATGCATGAATGTCCTTTATTCTATATAGTATTTAGTCTGGTTTGATATTCTGGTATCCCACGTCGAAAAAGGAGAGAGAGTTCTTGTGCTATAAAGAAAAAAAATTTTGGTTCCTTACATTCAACGAGGCATTTTTTCAGATGGTAGAGACCCTAATAGAACTCCGCAGTTAAGCGTGCTTTGATGGGAGCAATGCAAGGATGGGTGACCCCCTGAGAAGAACAAAATCGTGAGAGTTTTTACCCAAAGCAGACAATGTCGTTATCATGTGAAGGGTCGGGGTGTTACAGATATATTAGAGCCGACTCTCTTCACCTATGAGTGTGGGCCCCTGCCGCCTCGCGTGACACGTGAGCGGGCTACTACGTGAACGGGTCAATAAATGACTGGCAGGCTACCAAAGTTGGCAGGCTACTGCACGGGAACGTGTAGCCCTAAGGTGGGTGGATTATGTTATCTTGATATCCCACGTCAAAAAGAGAGGGAGTTCCTGGATTATAAAGAAAAAACTTTGAACCTTTACATTTAACGAGACCTTTTTCCATGTAGTAAAGACCCAAGCGTGCTTGGGAGGGAGCAATACAAGGATGGGTGACCCCCTAGAAAGAACAAAATTGTGAAGATTTTTGCCCAAAATAGACAATATCATTACCATGTGAAGGGTCGGGGTGTTACATCTGGTGTGCAGAGTACGATTTGTACACAAAGACCACATTTTAGGTTCTTGCAGAATATAAGTATTTGTTCACAGTTTAGATGAAAATAGATATATTATCGGTCTGACTGTAGCACAGAGTTTTAGTAGACATGTCTTGGTTACAGTGAACAAATAATAGCGTCATCTATTATTCTGACTCTTTGTACTAGTACACTTTGTGTGTATTGAATGGAACATATTGAGGTAATTATTTTTATACTGACTATATAAATTAATTCACACCCCAAGATTATTATGAGAGTGCTTATCCTCTTAATCTTGAAATAATTATTGATTTGTATATATTTAATATTGGTTGTTTTGATTCATTAAAGGGTGCGATCTTATATGGGTATATATTACCAGTGAATTGGATAGCGATATTAATTATATGGTGAATATTAATTATTGACAGAATTCACGTCTCGAAAGATCAGAATTGACGATGCCTCTTTAAGGAAGCTTATAAGTTTTAATCGGGTCAAACCCTACAGGTGGATTTGATTACTCGGCGGTCAAATAAGTTAAGCAGAAGGGGTTAAGAAATTTTAAGATGCCTGTTAAATTAAATTGTCAGTAATTAAATTTAATTGGCGGGTATCAAAAATCTTAATGTGGGGAGATGAGTTAGACATTTAATAACAAGAGCTCAATGTAAGATGGTCTTGAGATTATGACTTAGAGTGCAGTTACAGTTTTTTAGTGGTGTAAACTGTAATTTAGTATTTTATGAAAATTACAAAAATCACTACAAGATTTTCATAATTACAGATACTGCTTAGAGGTTTGCCTAATTGCAAAAATTGCTGGATCGTATCTGGATTACACTAGAAATTTTTGTCATAATTACTCTACAAGTCCCTACTATAACCCTATAAATATGCGGGGTAGGTTGAACCAAATTGATAACTCGTCTTCAAAATTAAAGCTGACCAGGTTCTGCCGATACGAGTTCTTGAAAGATCGTAACCCACACTACGTTCGGGAATCGCATAAGGAAATATAGTAAAAGGTCTGACGGGAGCTTCAACTCGAAATCAAAAGTCGTTATTGGAGAATTGACCAAAAATATATTCTTCTAAATTAACTGTGGTGGTACGAATTTTTATTTTGATCGTTCGACATCAAAAGTTTTATCCGGAGCCCGTTTCGGCGATTGTCCGTCTAGTTATTTTTTTATTGAAAATCGTTTAAAAAATAATAATTTTGACAATTTTGCCTCCAATAGTTGAGACCTCTCAACCCTCAGATCGTTGTCCCCGCTCCCGGAGGTTCATTATAAATAATGGGAGGACCATTACAACGCAACCAACTCTTCCTTCTCTGAAGACGAAGATAATGGCGGGGAGAGAGATTCTAAATCTAAGTTTGGGGAAACAAAGAGAGAGGAGGTTTAGTACAGAGAATGGGACAACGATTACAACACCACCAGCTCTTCCTCTTCCGAAGACGAAGACGGCGGTAGGGAGAGATATTCCAAATCTGAGTTCGGAATGCAATCGAATTTTGGATCCACGGTGAACACCGAACTTATCTTCAATTTCGTTGCTCTTCGCGTTTCACCTACGGTGGTTAGGGGTTATATATACATATACTTCTGGTTTCACTCCCACCACCACTTTGGGAGTTTCGAATCTACTAAACAGAAATGGCTTCATCGATTTTTCCGCTCCTTACCGTCACCATCACCTTCATCTTCATATTTTCTTTCATTTGCATATACGTATTCATTATCCACCAGAAATAAATCCATCTTTGTAAAGCCTCTAAAACTGATTTAATTTTTGGAACGTAGTTGAATTTCGATGAATACCGAATTAAAAGCTCCGATTACAGTGCCATCAAAATACTCAACAATGAGCAAATCTGATACATCCGACGATGCTGAATCATTCGAAAACTGAAAAGCCGACGATCAAGGAGTACTTTGACAGGATCGTCTTAACATCACCATCACCTTCGTCTCCATCTTTTCTTATATTTTAGGGGAGATTGGAGAGGATAATTTAGTAAAGAATAATTATAAATTTAGAAAATAGCACCCAATGGAATATTAAAAAAGTAGTTAGAACCTAATGAAATACAAGTTCTCTAAATAAGATACTGAATTAATATTTCTTTTTCAGTTTGTATTGATAAAAATAATTAAAATAATAAACAATATATTTTTAAAAGTCCACTAAATAAATATGATTTATTGACTAATTTAGTTTTTTTTAATCTTTTTTCTGAATTCATCAATATTTCAATAAATTTTTTATTTTTAATTCGTTATAATGAGAATAGTTCAAAGAATACAAAAATTAATAACTACTAGAAAGAATTTATACAAATAAAATAACTCAAATAAGTTAATAAGTAATATTGTAAATGAAATCTTAATTTAACATAACAAAACGAAAATCGTAATTTGCGCTTTTTAGGTCACTTGGCAACAAAATTCATACCACCTTTGAAATGTTTATTTCAATACATACATGTCTTATTTAGGGTTTCGATGAAGGACCATCTTGGGTCTCTGAATTTTGTTTTAAATAAAATAGAATCTCTCTTAAAATAAAGCATTTTTATTAAGTCTTAAAACATTTCTTTATGATTTAAATGAAATAAAAGTTTTGGCATTCGCACTGAAAATCGATTAGGATTTAATAATATGATGCGGGCATACTAGGATAAATGCATCCGGATATGCGTGTAATGCGCGAAGCTTGATTTCTAATCAGGCCGAATTACATATAGTCTGAAGCAATAAGGCTATAGGTTTAAATTTGCCTCAACAGAGAGGACTTTCAATAATTTTCAAGTATTTTTTTTGAATTAAAATAAATAAAACTTACAAAATGAACCAGACTGAAACTGAATTTGAAATAGAATCTTACTAAAGTAAAATTGAGCAAAAACTGGAACAGTTGACTAGTATTAAACTAGAATTCATATAGGAACGGAGGCTAAAGTTGAATCTGAAATTGAAACTAAATTTGAACTAAAGAAGAAAAAATATGTACCTACAATGTATGAAATAAACATAAACTCGGAACTTGATATGCAATGAATGTGTCTTCCTCTCCCGCCATATCTTTATACTTATAGTATTTCAAATAATCATTTGTTCTACTTAGCTCTATTTTTTATTCCAACGACTAATTCTTTTTTTTGAACTATTCTTTGATTAATGCATGCCACATGTTCTCTTCAACTTGCAACCACTTCCTCTTCTTTCTCCAATTAGGCAACAAACAATCATCAATTTTTTCAGTAATTACTATGTGTCCCATTTCACAATTATTTTTCTATTTTTTTAGCTCATACTTCATATTTTACTCCAAGTCAATAACAATTCTATTTTTTCTCTAGTCACTTTTATTTCAAACTACCAACTTTTTTTCATTTCTTCTTTTTTCAAAGAATCTTCAAACTTCTTTTTTTATCTCTTGGTATTAAATAAATTTTTTAGATATGGTCTAAACAAAAAACCTCCTAGTGATATTAATTTTAATTTTATCAAAATCTATATAGGTTTATCCTTAAGATTAAAATAAAAATAAAGTTATTTTTGTTAGTAGGTAGTTCAAATTAAGTCTAGTCCTTTAAAAAAAATTACTCAAAAAAAAAAACAGTCTAAACCCCTAAGTATGTTTGGAAACATAGGAGAGAAAAAAAGAAAAGGAAAAAAGTTTATGTAAGTTATAAAATAAAAAGATAAGATAAGATAATGTTTTATTTCCATTTAGTTTGGATAAACATGAAGGAAAAAAAAAAAGAAAAGAAAACATAGTTATTTTTTTTTTATTTTGTTTGGTTAACATAAGTAATATTTAAAAGAAAATATTTAATAGTATTTATCAATTTAACCTTAAAATGAGAGTATTTAAAAGTTTGTTTTTCAAAATTAATTTTAGCATTATAAAATTTGTCTATCTTTTGTCTTCAATTTTTTCATTTGGAGAAATTTAAAAAGTACTCATTAAAAGAAAATTATTTTTTTCATTTTTTTATCTACCTCTTATTTAGTAATTTAGTTATTAGAGAAAAAAATATAATTTCTTTTTAAATTACTTAAACCAAACGGACCATAAACATTTAGAACAGAATATAGTATTATTTTACCTTCCAAAAAAAAAAGAAACAAATTATGTTAAAACACGAACTCACGAGAAAGTTAAGGTTAGTAATAATAATGAGTGTAATTAATTAATTAATACGAAAGAAGGAAGTAACAAAACAGTCCGTTAGGCAACGTTGGAGTGGGTGCGCATTGCGCTCACCGAATTGAATGCGCCGTTTGGGCTTGTTTGGGCTTAAATTTATTTACTTATTTTTATTTATTATTATTTTTTTTATTAATTTTGCATTTTTAAATAATCTTATTTTACGTGCCGGCTTTTAAACGGTTATGCTCTTTCTCACTCTTCCTCTCTTCTCTTGCTCGGTTTTGTCCTCATTTGACAATTTAATTTTAAATTAAAATTTTTATTAAAAATTATTTTAAAATAAATAAATAATTCATTTGATGTACCATAAAGGCAATTTAAGTCAAAAAAATAATAAATTAAAAAACTTAATTTAAAATGACTTTAAGTCAAAAAAATAAATAACTTAACTTAAAATTATTAAATTTTTTAAAATTTATTTTTATATAATTGTATATTCAATATGGATCTTGATAGATTTTAACGAGTAAAATTTTAAAAAATATAATAAATGTTATGATATTTTTAAAAAATATAAAAAAATTCATATAAAAAAATAAAAAAATTAAAAAACTAAAATTTTTTTGACTTTCAAACAAAATTCTTTTTTAAAGCTTTAAACAAACTGGTAAAAAATCCGTCACAAAACCAGTTGCCAAGTGAGGCTAAATTTGGGCTAAATTTTGTAATTTTTATTTTTATTTATTTTTTATTATTTTTCTCAATTCTTAATTATTATTTTTTTATTTTTGTGTATCATCAAGTTTATTAACTTATTTTAATTTATTTAGTCTGTTATAATTTTTTTGTTCTATTTTAATTAAGAATTTCTTTAACTTGTCTTAACGAAAGAAAATAAAAAATATAATAATTTAATTAAATAATAAAAAATTTATTAAAAATAAAAATAAATTAAATTAAATAAATAAATAAACAATTTCCCAAACGGTCTTTCTCTCTCGCCAAACTTCTCGCGCGACAATCAACGCCGTTTTGCGTTACAGTGGAGAGAGAGAGAGAGCGAAGCTTTGTTCAAAAGTTGGGGAAGACTTTCGACTTTCAATTGAAAAGGAGGGGCATTTGATGATCGCATTTACGCGTACAACCCACACAAAGTGGTCACCACAACCACTTCCACCCCCCAACACTTCTTCTTCTTCTTCTTCTTCAGAATTGGCGTTAGGGTTTCCAATCGCTTGTTTCTTCTCCGGAAAACGCAATTCACTCGGTACTCTCTCTCTCTACTCTCCGATTTGTTCTTAACCTACTGAACTACCAGAAATTAGGGCTTTTTCACGTCTTTGACGCATTCGTGCTTTAGAACCGGAGTTTAAACATCTTTCGGATCGTTTGATGTCGACTTCCGCTCGATTTAATGGCTGACAAGTGGTGCATTTGAATCTGGACACATTCTTGTGTCTTTTTGTGTTTAGTTCTACTTCAACTTGTTCAATTTCAAAAGTTTGGATTTTCTTTTAATTTTCTGTTTTGAGCGAAAATGGACAGTCTTTGTTGTACAGCGGGTGCCAAATGAGACTTTCAATAATGCGAGTCTATTTTATTTAGTTGGATGATGCTTTTGAATATTTGGCTTGTTTTGTTTTAATTGTTTTGGATTATTTATATGTGAAAGTAATGGGACTTACTTTGCAGTAAAGATTGATCAAAGCATAAATTTGGAAGATGGATATTGCAAGTAATAATGTGGTTTGTTGATTTTATTTTTATTTTTCTTCAAATGAACAGAGCACATTAAATTGCTTTGAAGCCGCAGATGCATTGATGCTTTGTTTTTTCTTTTTTGTTGATAAGATGCATTGATGCTTAACAGTTTTTAGTTGATGAACTGTATTATCTTTGCCGTCGGAGGAGAAAGTGGATGATGAACTGTATTATTTGCGGAGGTGTTAGTTGAACTTGAGAGAGAGAATGGAGGCGGCAAGGCGTTGGCTTAGCAAGTTCCGTTCAAAAGATAAACATAAGTCTTCAAATAAGGGCACTGCAAGTAATGGAAAAGATGGTTCAAAAGCAACATCTGAGGAAGCTCCTTCAAATGCCACTAAGCAAAAGGTTGCAGCAGCTAAGCAGTATATAGAAAAGCATTACAAAGAGCAGATGAAAAACTTGCAGGAGAGGAAGGAACGGTATGACTTTCTTATCTCATAATGAGCAGTCTAATTAGTTGACTGGCCGTGCTTACATCTATATAATAAAATAGGATCTGTGCTTTGCAATATTGACATTCAATACCAAACTAAACTAAGGCTTTATCTCAAATTTGCCTATATCCAAAATGTGGTTTCATTGAAATTTATTTTTTCTCAAAACTTTAGCACCTCGTGAATTAAATGTAACATTTATTATTGGGAGTACCATAGGCACGAGTAATTGACTAATTTTTACATTTTGGAGAACGATTGTGTATTCATTACCGTAATAACGATTGTTTATACATTAGTTTGACATTGAATCAATCCGCACCTTTATGTTTCATGAGATACCTATGTGGATTTTCTGTTTTTAGAATGTGAAAGTTCGTTACATACTTGTTCATCAAATGCTCAAGATGCATTTTCCTTCTTAACTTCTTCATATTTTAGTTGTTATGCAATTTCATGAAGCATTGATTTATAATATTGTCTTCCTTTGAAACGAAGATCACTCACTTGGAGAATGAAGTTCTTCAACCTTTTTTTGAGTAGGATCACACTTTTGTACCACTGGAAAACTTTCTACAAGAAGCCACTATAGAGTGTCTCTCTATGAATCGTGAAATATTAATTATAGTATCTCTTTTCCACCATTAATGTTACTAGCTGTGTTGGTGGCCCCAATCCCATGCAGGCTGCAAGCTCCTCCGTGTAATGAGCACTTGTTTCAAAATCAGTTGCAGCATTCTTCTGCGAAGTTATTGAAAACGCATCATGTTAAAATGCATAAGTAAAAAGCGTATATTGGCCTTCTATGCTATAAATGTGTGTAGTAGTGATTTTTATTATCGCCATAGGATTTTCCATAGCATGGATGCTTGATAGGAGATCAGAAATATGGCATGGGATCAGTGGCAGCTCTAGAAACATTTTTCAGGGTGGGCAGTCAACTAATTAAAAAATTTCAAAGTGCAGAAATATTATAAACTTCATATATCAATACGATTGTTTCCGCAAAAACTTATAGATAGATGAACTTTTACAATTTGTAATTTGTGGTTCTTTGCGTCGTGACCTCCAATGTAAGAGTTAGTGGGTTGGACTCTTTTATTTTTGTGTCAAATATAGGTGGGCTTATAATTATAATGGCCTATTGGGTATTTAAATATTTGTAGTAGTTGTTCAAATAGTTACGGGAATGCGTAAAAATTTAGGCAGGGTGTTCAAGATTTTTGCTAGGGTGTTCAAGCCTTTAAATTATCAAATACGAATACAAAATTTTTAGATATTTATATATAACAATTTAAAAAACCAGGGTGTTCAATTGAACACTCTAAGCACCACTTGGAGTTGTCCCTGCATGGGATTGGCAAATAGTTGTGGAGGGTGCTATTTATTTCATGACCCTTGTGCTTTCCTTTAGCAGATGGAGCTCTATATTTCTGGATAGGGATTATTTGTTCGCATGCATCTGAAAATGTAATTGAAATATTACTGGCATTATCTCTAATATTTGGACATTTATTTTTTTCCATTTTGTTTTCTTTAAATGTCTAAATTAAAGTGGTAAGTGCTAACAGCTCTCTAGCAATATTGTACACCAATTCTTGCCCAATTGATCTATATGAAGTATTGATTGGTCATGTGATGGATGAGGGGAACCGGGAACCATAGTCCTATTATATTTTAAATCTACAAAGAAAAAAGAGCGGAAGTTTTTTCTACAATATCATAGAGGATTTGTTAGCTAGGGAATTGGAAATGGAGTAGTAGGTGGGAGTGGGATTGAGGTTGCGATCCTATTCAAGTATGATCATTTGAACACAAATGGCAGCAGATTAATGTTCTACCTTGAACATAAAAATTACACTTTGTTTAGGAGAAGAAAAAGGCTTTACAATGTTGTTTAGGTTTTGTCATTTGCAAAATTGATTAAGAGTAGAAAACCCATAGGCATAAAAACAATACCACCACCACCACCACCACAACCATTTGATCGTTGTTACCTCCTTTTGTGAAAACTACTGCTGCGGTAGCTACTTGTGGCCACTTCAGCATTTTTATGAATGAAACTCATTGCTATCAGTAGGCCTAGCACCATCACCTCCTAAAAGAGGTCATTGAGGCTGGATATGCTTTGTGACGGGCCGGTCTTTCAACCATATGGATAGTTAAATGTGCTCATCAATGCCAAAGGGGAAAAAAATTGTTTCAAGGATCGACAGAAAGTACAGAACCAGAAGTGCCCATTGTTTCAAAGAGAAAATGACGCGTTAGCAATTTTCCATTTTCTCCAATTTTATTAAAAATGGGTTCATAGCATACAGCCATGTATCGACCAATAAATTGGTAAATATTGGTATCAAAGGATATTTAAAACCTTGGTTCATGGCTCTCCTTCCTATACCTTCGAATTCCACTGGAATTAGAAATGATGCAGTGAAGACTCCTCCATCCTTCAATGGCATGCCAGCACAGCCCATTTGGCTGCTTCCTGGGCAACCGATCACCTCGCACCATTATATCCAGTACTATTGTTGTTGTCAAGATTGCCAACAACTAGCAAGCACCTTGATAATGCTGCCATTACACTCACCCGCCTTTCATACTCTGTTGCCTGCTCTTTTGCCCCTACCATAACTGTATTACATGGAGGAAAAATATTGGTATTGGGTTTGTGTCCCGTTCTTGATTCTTTGGCTTATTGTTATAGCATTTTGGAAGTGTTGATTATTAGTATCTAATGGCGACTCCACATAGATCCCGGTGGGGTGAATTGAGATTGACCCCATCAAAGAAAATTTTATTATTATTATTATTATAGTATTTTTTAATTGATGTATAATTGATCCCTTGATATTATAAAAACACTAGATAATTATCTCCAACGCATCACACCAGATTACTTACTCTCAGTATTTCTATTTCAAACATAGATGATACATTCGTAGTTCCTAAAAGACTGATCCAAGATTTCACAAACTATAAATTTAATTATATCACTACTGTTAAGCTATCCTATACAATTATAGATATGCAACTTCAAGAGTTTAACAATCGTTTTACAGAGTTAAATACAAAGTTACTTCTTTATGTGATTTAATTCAATAATTGCTTTGTCGCATATATTAAAAATAATATTTTGATATTATTGATAACTAGGTAATTGATTTTAAAATATAAAATCTCGTTCAATACAATCATAAAAGTTTATATATTTATAATTTTTTGTCAAAACAATAGTATAATTATATCCAAAGGATATTCTACTTATTAATTGAGACATTTAATTTAGTTTTTGTTGTATTGATTATAAATGATTAATTATTGTCTAACGTAAAAATTATCATCTTATAATTTTTGAATGATCCCATCAACTAAAATTCTTAGAGTCCCCATTGTGAGCATCTTATCCATTACTTTATCATGTTGTCATGAATAATCTTTTTTTTGGATGAGAAAATGTTATAGCTGACATGGAGCACAACAGATGATTATGGATAGCACACAATTAAGCAATCACATACATGATTATCACTATAAAGCTGCTGTTGTAACTAGCATCTTTTATAAATTTCTATTATTTAGATCATCAAAAATTTGCCAATTAATACTTTATTTTTTTTTATTTGCTACAACAAAGATACTTTACTTAGAAGAAAGAAAAGAATACAAGAGAATTAGAGGAAGAGAAGTCCACCAAAAGAAAATTTCAAAGGACTAAAACCGAAAGTATATTTCGGACATTGTTCTCCAATATCTAGAAATAAAAAAACCTAGAAATCCTTTTAAAAGAAGTTGATACAAAGATCCAAAGAGAGGACAAATAGAAAACTTAGCCACAAAGATTCAACTTCTCTAAGAAGTTATTGCGTTTCTTTTCGACCAAATCTCCACAAGTGTAAATTATATAATACCGCAACACTCTTGCCTTCTTCTTATGACTGAAAGCCCATAAGCATTTGGGTACAAGTAATCAGGGCTGCCCGACAAATCTCCACCAAGTGAAACAGCCTATGCCATAAGCCAAAGCGAACAAACAATGCAAAAATAAATGATCCAGATTCTTCTCATCCCTATTGTATATGATACACAACTATGGAATTAGATTGCAATTAGGTCTCTTTTCGTGAACATGTCTTAGTCATGAGACTCCATGAACAACTTATGAGGATGAAAAAAATGAGGCAAGTTTGGATTATCATTTGTTTTTGTTTTTTTCATTTTTCAAACATGGACAACAAAGAAACTAACTTAATTGTTTCAGTCATTATGATAATATGAAAAAGTTAAAATTTCATGAAAGCTCAACTCCGAGTGAGATTATGCATTGAAGTAAAAGAAACATTAAGAGAACAAACTAAATGATACAATATTCAAAAGATCAAAGGATATATCACCTACCCAAACATATTCCCGAAATTGAATACTTTTCATATTTCTCAATTTTAAATGTAAGAAATATGAAACAAGAGGAAGAACTTGAGTGCGAGATCGACACGCATTGTGATTAGCCATAAGAGAATCCCTCTTGTTGGCTTTAATGCCATACTTAAGGCTTGATGCCATACTTGCCTACAATGATGGAATATCATAAAGAACAAGAATTAGTTGGAAGTCTCCTTAACTACTTTCTAAGAAAAACAATGTTTCGAGCATAAAATTTTGCAATTCCCTATTTAATATTTGGAAGAAACTTCACAATTCAAAGTGATCTTTCTTATCTACCTTCATCCCTTTGAAAGAAGCTATAGGATGAATACATCCCTTAATTTCATCCACATTGGTCTTTCTAGTTTAGTATGAAAAGGTTATAAAAGGAAATAGGCATTAAATGCCTCCCTTTTCATTACAACAAACAAGATGAAGGTAACGCCACTCTCCTTTCCCTCTTGGATAGCCAAACAAAAGGATGGACACATCCCTTAATTTCCCTTCTTCTGCTTGTCTTCCTCTCTTAAGTCATAACAAACACTTATCCATCATTCCTCCTCCCTTCAATCCAAATGGAGGCTGTGTATTATGGGAAGGCAAACACTCTTAATCCATTTCCTCTCCTCTCCAAATCCCTTCTTTTCCAAAACGTAATCACCAAGCCACATGATCATGAGCTTTCTCAAAATTTACGTTTAAAATCAGACCCCTCGTTTTAAATTCTATAGTCCTCAACTGGCTGATTTGCTGCCAAAACAATATTCAAAATTCGTCGACCCCTAACAAAAGTACCCGAACCAAAGAAATATTCTCACCCATAACCGCGCCAAATCTTATACGAATAGGTAACCATGCTAATTAATTGACTTTAAAATCTTTAAAGAGCTCTCCTTTTTAGGTATCTGGCATATGAATGAAGGTTGGTGCAAACATTTATTGCTACATTCTCGACAAATCATCCTCAACAATATCCGAACAATATTGAAAAAAATCCATAAAAAACCCATTTGGATCCAAGGAGTTTTTTTCTCTCACAATCGAATGTAGCCTTTCTAATCTTCATCTCCACAGAAACCTTTTCAACTACCCAGATCTTATAGTATCAATCGATGATCAATCAAAACCTTCAATCCCAAGCCTAACTACTATTACGCTCCATCCGAGCGCAATCTAGAATATAAGGAAAATATTTTATTAACAATTTGATCTTCCTTGTTTATAAGCAAATGAGGTCCAAACTTCCTATAATGAATCAATATTATGATTTTTAAGTGTAGTTAACTTAAGCACTGCATTCTTATAGTTGGGCCATGAGATTGTTGCTGTTTTCCAACAATTTGCATTTTACTAACCTTTAAATTTAGTATCTTACTATAAGTTGGTTGTATTTAGTTTATTTGGAAGCTTATGTTCTCTAAAAGGGAGGAGTGAAATTTAATGGTCAAGAATCATACATTAACTTGCTTTGTTCGCCTAATAAATACTTCCGTTGGAACGTATTATAAGCAGCCATTGATCCTCTGTCCTAAAAAATCCCCCCCC